>OY856411.1:102857500-103075000 GCA_963693085.1 Alisma plantago-aquatica
CTCAAATCTATTTTAGAAAAGATCGTCGCTCCACGCAACTGATCAAACAGATCATCTATTCTCGGCAATGGATACTTGTTCTTTATAGTGATCTTGTTCAGTTGCCTGTAATCTATACAGAGACGCATGGTACCATCCTTTTTCTTAACAAACATAACTGGAGCACCCCACGGTGAAGAACTGGGTCTAATGAAACCCTTATCTAGCAACTCCTGCAACTGCACCTTGAGTTCCTTCAACTCTGCAGGTTCCATTCTATAGGCTGGTAGTGCTACTGGATGACTACCCAGATATATCTGAATTTCAAAATCAATGTCTCTGACAGGAGGTAAGCCTGGTAACTCCTCTGGAAAAACATCAGAGAACTCACGAACCACAGGCACATCATAAACACTGGCGGTGCTCTTCTCTGCTCTAGTGTCAACCACATGATCAAGGAACGCTTCACATCCTTTCTGTAACATCTTATCAGCTACAGCAGCTGATATTATGCACGTAGGCAGAACTTTCCTGTCTCCAGTAAAGACACAAGAAAATTCCCCTAGTTGAAAGGTAGCTTCCTTCTTCCAACAATCGAGTTGCACTCGATATGTTTCAAGACAATCCATACCCAAGATGAATTGAAAAGTATTTACATCCAAGGGTATGAGATTAGCAGCAAAGGTGAAACCTCCAAAAGATAACAAGCATCCGGGACAAAACTCGGATAAAACTTTTGGCCCACCTAGTGGAACCCTCAACACTAACTCATCTGCCAACTCTTGGGTTAACAAATTAAGTTCACCAACTAAAGAACGTCATATAAAAGAGTGAGTAACTCCCGGATCTATCAAAACTGAGACTGGTATACTATTAAACAAAAGCATCTCTCCTGTAACAACTTGTGAAGAGATTATACCTTCCTGAGGTGTCAAAGAAAAGAAGCGTGCTGAAGCTCTCCCTCTGCCACGCTGTCCTCTCTGACCACTCCTGCCACTAGACACTCCACCACCTCTAGATCCCGAAGCCACAGAAGAACTTGGAACATCATGGTATTGAGGCTGGAAAGCTTGCGATGCTGCTTGTCGAAGCTGAGGACATTCCTTTTTGAAATGTCCTACTTGTCCACAGATAAAACAACCTCGAGGATTTGCATCCCAACACTGACCAGTATGTGGCCTTCCGCATTGGTCACATGGCGGTATCTCTTGCCTCTGAGGACCTGTCACTGACATTGACGACCCAGAAGACTGTCCACTATCGGTACTGCCCCATCTTCCTAGGTTGTATCCTCCTCTGCCTCTAGAAGTAGTGACATCCTCAGATCTCTACCTGCCGAAACAACCAAAACCACGCCCAAGTTTAGAAAAGAAACCTCTACCTCCACCTCTATATCCACTACTGGATTGCCCTCTACTGAAATCTGCAGATCTCTTCTTAGACTCAGGCACCTTGTCAGCATTCACAGATTCTTCAACCTGTCTAGCAGCCTCGACAAACTCACCAAAGTTCTCTCTGTTCCTCCTACTAGTAGAAGAAACTGTATGCCGAATCTCTGGCCTTAGTCCTTCCTGAAACCTTCTACATCTCTCTATGTTATTGGGAACAAGCTGTGGACAGAAGTTAGCTAACCGTGTGAAAAGCGCTTCATACTCAGTAACTGTCATGTTCCCCTGCTTAATATTCTGTAACTGCCTGATTTTCTCATTAAGAAAAGTGGGTGGATAGAATTTGAGATGAAACTCCTCAGAGAAATCCTGCCAGGAAAGCTCTGTACCTCTCCTCTTTTCTTCCACACCACGCCACCACAACTCTGCATCGCCTGTTAAAAGGTAGACCGCATGATTGATCTTCTTATCTTCTGGAAGCTCCATCAGACGAAAGACCTTTTCTATCTGTCTAAACCACTCATCAGCTTCGGCGGGATCTGTGGTGCCACTGAACTCTGTGCCACCAAGCTTCTTCACAAGCTCATAAGATCGCATCAGATCTTTACTGTTGGTAGAAGAAGATCCTCGCCTATCAGCCTTGTACCTCTCTTTGGTTTCCAGGAACATCCTGTACATCCGGGATGCTTCATCCACGTGGTCACCACCACCTGGACCCAAGTACAAAGGATCGGGGCCAACATGGCTCTTGGCCTGATCATCACGATCAAAGCCTCTTCCTGCCATCTCCAATGATATAACAGAATATTTCCTGTTAGAAAATTACAGATAGAAGAAAGACACCTAAACCTTAATCCTATTGGTCTCTTATCGTCCCCTGATCTTGAGTAACTAAGTACTCAAACCCTGCTCTGATACCAAAAATTGTCGCGCCCCAATCTCACATTAACCACAAACCCCGAAATTAGGGCACGAAAGGTGGGATTAACACGTAACCAACCACTCGTCACTTTTTAAAATGATTAAAAACATTTAAATGATAGCCAAGTTTAAGCTGCAAACAAGATCTAAACAAACTGCAGAAACTTCTCTATTAAACTGATAGAAGATACAAGCAAAGTCTACAGCATAATACATTGATTAACATAAAGAAAGCATAACATTAAATTACATCTGTGTACATATTCTCTCTCTCACTCACACCTTGTCCCGAGGATCGAGGGGAATGGACTAAGAGACCTCTAACTAGACTAACTACAAACCTTTTATCAACTAAACGTTAGGATGAAACGATCCTTCCGATTCCTGATGCTGATGCTGACCTGAAAATGTTTGAGTAGAGGGATGAGTCTACTCGCTCAGTGAATAACATTTCACTTAGCTATCACTAAACAACTCGTCAGGTTTATTAACTGAAAATAAACAGGTATACAGTTCAAGCAGGGCAGTTCTACTGACATAGCAGATATACATATGATAATCACATTTCTAAGCATCAATCGGTAATTCAGATAGATAAACATATTATACAAATTTACTGTGAACCTACTTGATTATTTATTCATTTTATTATTATTCCCTAAATATATGCAGTGTACTCTGCATATAAAGATCCGCAACAAGTCCATGCTACGGTCCCACCGTACAAGACTTAGCGACACACCCGGGAAATGCTAAGTCTGACGCCAGCCCTGCTCTGCTACAGGACCCCTGGATCTCCGGGAAGAAACATAGGCTCTACGGCCTCAATGCACAACCACGTGTACTCCAGACTCCTCCTTTAACCTGAGCACACAGGCGGAGAGTCTCACAGGGTTACCTTCGTGACACAAGCACGAATGGTGTTAGATAACCAAGTTTTCTTTCTTTTTCCCAGTGCCACCGTGACACACGCACGGATTATTGTTGAACACTGCCTCTCTTTCCTCGTTTGTCCGTGACACAAGCACGGATGATGTTGCAACACGAGTTTCACCCCTAAGTAACAGACCTTCCTTTAGGGGTTCTACAGTGTTAGGGCACTTAGGTCTATTAATTAATTAACCGATAAACAATTAAACAAAAATATCATATAGCAACTGTAACACATAGAATTTCCTCTTTTTCACCATTCATATCACGCATTTCAAGTTCCAATGATCTTAACATACTTTAATGTACATGCTACACTGTTTAAGAGTCATATCAACTGATACTGAAGCAAATAAGCATTTAAAATGAGTTAAATAATGATTTCTAAATGAACTGCCACTCACCACTTGAAACTCGGCCGATCACTATGGAACTCGGCCGAACACTTCCCAGAATCTGTAACTCAGCCGACCAACCTTGGCCGACCAGCAGGAAACTCGACTGATCCTCTGGGGAACTCGGCCGACCGACACACTGCTTTATATACCTACAAGGAAACTCGGCCGATCAGGACCAAACTCGGCCGACAAAAACACTGTTCACTTATCTAAATAAGAAACTCGGCCGATCCAAGACCCAAACTCGGCCGACCCAAAAACACTGTTCAATAGCCCTAAAAAGAAACTCGGCCGACCGAATAAGAACTCGGCCGAACCGCGCACAGGCAGAAAACAAAAACGGCATGCAAGAGTCGATTTCTCTCGAATCGATGGGCAAAACTCAAACAAACACCACGAAACATTCGCAATCAATGTATACCACCAAAACGGACCTGAAGGGGGAAGAGAAACGAGCTAGGGCTGCTCCTTGCGCCCCAATCCTCAAGCTGTTTCCCTACAACCGTAGCTCCAGCTGCAAATCCGGATCGAATTGATGGAGAAGACGATCAACGGAGGGAAGAGGATGAGCCGCAGCTACTGGCCGGAGCAAAATGAAGCTCCGACGTCTCTCCCTTCTCAGCTCCCTCTCTCTCTCTCTGTCTCTCTCTCTCTCTCTCTTTCTCACGCAAGGAAGAAGAACGCTTCCTGCGTTTTTCGTTTCTGAGAAATGAAACGAGATAAGGGAGAAAGAGTAGATAAGGAAGAAAACCTAGGGGCCAAAACGCAAAGTTCAAACTTTCAAAAACTACAAACAGGTCCCTACAAGCCCAAAAACTTGCAACTTTTGACTCGAACGTCGGATTCGAACGATTTCTCTGGCAACGCTTCAAGCGTAAGATCCTACACGCTTTAGAAGCTAGAAAACACACTAAGCACATGTCATATCCATTTTAAACATTATTAACAAAACCAAGCTTATAACTTAACACATCAGCTAATCACATGCTTAACAGCATACTTACGGGATAAGCTCGACGTGGGTCGTAACAGCAATGGCGCTAGTCTGAGAGGCCATTAAAACTGTTGGGAGGTCGAGGACTGATTAAAGCCCAAGACCGCGAGGAACCTAGCAGTTTCTAAAACCCTGAGGATGTTGTCGAGTCTGCAAAATCATGAGAAGCAGATCAGTTGGCAAGATCGTAAGGTGATGAACGTCCAAGACCGTGAAGGCCCTCATGGTCTCAAGACCATGAGGAAGGCAATCGATTGTAAAATTGTTTCGATAGTGAGATCGCGAGAACGTGTGAATCAAAACCGCAAGGAAGGGACTGCAATCTCCAAACCACAAGAGTGTCGAAACCATTTGTAATTGTAGACCATGAAGAGAGTCTCGCGGTTTCCAAACTGTGAAGAACACTCACCTTTCCAAATCGAGAAGGTGTAAACATTTTCCAAACCGTGTAAAGTAGACTGGTCCTTCAGTCCGTGAAGAATTCTAAAGACTCCAGACCGATCAAAATTCTATTGATGCCGATAACTAAGACCTAAAGGGTCCTCATTGGGCATTGGATTCGGGATGTCGCCAGGCTACTCCTTTGTGAGCTCGACCCCTGCTCCCACTGATCTACAACAACAAGTCCATCACCAGGCTGCACCTAGCGTAATTGACCCTTGGAAAAGCTCCTCTACATCTGTTTCTCCTCATCCTCCACTCCACCACCATGTTTGCCTAAGAAGCACTTGATCCCTGGTGGAGGACGATCTCCATAGCCAAGCTGAGCGGCAGGCTTGCACATTTTCCCGTCATCCAGTCCACCTAAGTATCCACAACCTGCTCCTCCTTCTACGAGCAAGGAGGTCAAGACGAGAAGGAAGGTGGAGAGAGAAGGTCTGCCCCGTCTGCCATGGTGTCCCTCACTCCTCGTTCATAACTACTCCGACGTGGCATAGATGACGGTATCTTCATCGAGTTGTGACCATCTTCTGCATTATTCTCATGGCAGAATCTTCCCTCTCTCTTGTTCTTTTTATTCCTTACATCATGAGCGAGTAGTTCCTTTTCGTTGGGGTGCGGGGACTAGCCCCGCTGCCCATGCTTATATGTATTTTCATTTTAACATTCCATGGGATGTATGTAACTTTTCATTTTGTTGTTTATCATCGATGTGTTCTTGTAGATTGATCACCTGCTTGCATTTATCTCATTCCTTCCTATATTGCGAGAACTTTAATATGTAGGTTTGAATGTCGATTAATGCGGTTGACTCCCTGACTAGAAATAGAATGAGATTCCCTGAGGTCTTAAGTATGTGATCCGTGAGGGGACGAGCCATCTAGCCCACGGTGACACTTCTATGTTCCTAAACATCCTAACGGCGGGCTGCAACTTCAGTTGGATATTTGTATCTTCAGATCCGTAAGTACGTGATCCAGATGGCGATGAGAACTTTGATTCCTAAGGTGATGCTTACGCGAACCTAAACATCCCTCTGGGAGGGTTCACAGCAGTTCTATTTGGATAGTTAGATCTTGCCTGGATGTTTGGTGTTAGGATGTGTTTGCATGCATAGTGGTGGTGAAACCCGGGACCACCCCAGTGATCCCCATCATTAATCTAGATTCAACTTTAATTTTTCTCTTTACTTTCTTGGTATTAGTTTAATTGAACTCAAATTAAAACTTTGTTTTAAATATTAGATTTACTTGAGCTAGACTAGACTAGCAATGATTCTTAAAAACATTATCCCTTGGGATTCCATCCTTAACTATACTGTGATAAGACCCATCCACTTGCGGGTGGTATTATTGCACAAGTTTTTGGTTAAAAACTCTAGGATTTCAACCCCAAGTGAATTTGCTAGTGCGATAATAGACCACATCGATTGCGAAGGCCATTTATGCGCAACGTTGATATGAACTCATTATTGCACAAGGTTTTGGTTAAAAACTATGGGATGTAGTTCACCACGTCTCTCCATATTGAAGTAAGTCATTCTAGGCAGTGGGTCAAAGCCATAAGCTACCAATGCTGAAAAGCATAGTAATGCAAAAATTTTGTTATTTATTGAATTTCTAAAAAGAATTATGGAACATGTGGGGGAATGTTGTATTTCTTGTTCAACAATTCAAGTTTTCCAGCCCAACAGTTATCCCATATTGGTTACTTTGGAAACCTCACATCTCCTTATAAGGAGTAGTGGTCCCTTAGAGTTTATGACCTCTCAAGGTTATGGGAATTTATAACTGATTGGCTAGCCTTGTGTATTTCTCGGAATAAATTAATAAAACACACACGCGTGTGTGTGTGTGTTCATTTCTTTGTTCATTTTCTCCCTCGCTCTCCTCTCCTCACCTCCCCCCACCCTGCCCGGTCCGGTCCGGTCCGATTTGGTTTGTTCTTGTGTGGATTTATTCTTCTTAGGAAACAATTTATTTTATTTGTTTTGTTTATATAAAATGGGTTTTATTTTCTTTGTTGTGTCATTTGGAGTCCAGTCGATGATGTTTAAGACACAACAATAAACTTATCTTGACTACCCATTAAGCCGACCATTAAATGCGATGTTAGTGATGCATGTTGGAGAGATCAACGGGTGCAGATAGTTACCGCCGACGGCTGAAACACACTCCATATAATGAAGCGTAAGCTCTCGTTCAAGACACACAGTTCACACAGCTAATACTTGAAACACAAAGAAATTCTTCCTCTTTTTTTTCCACCTGTAATAAGCTTGTCCATCCCTAACACCATCCCACTTTGTTGTTGTCTAAACTCCGACGAGACTTCGAGATGCCATCTTTACTACTTGTGACTAAGGGCTAAAGAACGAGTTCAATAGAAGACTCTCTTTTGCAGTGAGAGGATGTACTAGAGTTGGGATGGCTGAATCTTAGAGATAGACCATCGGAGATGCTCATGCTAGGAGAAGCATAATCTGTCTTGAAGATAGTGTTTCACACATCTTCATCTCAAGCTCTAGAGTTTGCTTTCTTAAACTCGTTCGCAGTTTTCTCTAAATCCATTTACTATTATTATTACTTCTACATTTTTTGTGGTTAACTACTTGTGAAATCTAATTAGCGTCTATGTTTCATTAACCTAAATCTAAAAATTTCCAGACAGATTAGATTGCTCCTAAATAATTGTTAATTAGATATATCTGTTAACTTTCTGTTGGTATTTTAATGGGTTTGAAAACCATGCTTTCGCTTGATGATGTGGCCTCTCTTCACCCGAAACACTTTTCTAGTTTGCACTTCCACCATTGGCAACAAAAAATGCAATTCTCGCTTACATCTCTTGGACTTATATCCACCATCCTACCACCAGATGAGTTTGTTCCTATTGTAACTCCACCACAACCCACAAATCTCCTTACTAGATAAGAAAAACCTAAACCTAAAGTTCCTGAACCTTTCGTCCCCACTCCTATTTCTAAGGTAATTTATTATCTAAGTCATGGTTGGATCCTATATGCCCTATCTGATGAACTGTATGATATATACCATAGCATCCCAACCACTCTTGAAATGTGGAGGGCCTGAGACTCTAAATTTGGTCGAGTAGATACTGATCTTGAGCATTATGCCTTTGTTGAATGGCTAACTTACAACACGGTTGATGATAAACCTATTTTGGCTCAAGTTTTAGAATACCAAAACGTAGTTTCTAAGTCAATGGCCAAAGGTTACAACCTTGATGAAAACTTTCAAGTAGCAACCCTCATAGAGAAACTCCCTCCTTCTTGGAATGACTTTGGTAGGACCCTTAGACATAGACAAGCGACCATGTTCATGTCATCCTTAGTGAACTCCCTACAAACCGAAGATAGGCATAGGGAACAAGACAGGAAGTCTAACAATGCTCTAAACATGATCATAAGTGATAAATCTAAGAAGAAACGTAACCCTTCTGATTTCAATAAGAGATCTAAACCTTCCTTTAGGGGCCCCAAGCACCACCAAAATTAGAGTAATAAAAATAGTGATAAATGAGAAAAACATGTCTACTTTGTATGTGATAAACCTGACCACTTAGCAAATGTGTGCAGATTTCACAAAAGTCAGAGAAAGCAAAATGTCCAGGCTCCTAAAAATCCTGAAGTAAATATGATCATTGTGGGGGCGGTCCCTTCATCTTCTATAGAAAGGTTAGAAAGTCCTACCATTCTTTTTGTTGACTTATCTTCAGATTGGTACATTGATTCTGGTGCCACATGCCATATTTGCTTTAACCAATCCCTTTTTGCTTCCTACCAGGCCGAATCCGGTAGAGTGATCAAGTGGGGAGATCATTCATCTACCATCCCTAGTGCTGGCATTGGACTTGTGGACATACAGCTTACTTCTGGAAACCTTCTTAGACTACATGATGTACAACATGTTCCTACTCTTCGTAGAAATCTTATTAGTCAAGTTGTCTTGAAACACTTTGGTTATACCTTACTGTGTCAAGGAAACAGAGTTGTAATTTCTAAGAATGGTTCTTACATTGGAGTTTGTTACACTTGTAATGGTCTTATTAAACCGTCTTCTATTTCATGTAATGCATCTTCTATTAATGATATATCTTCTATTATTTTAGTTACTAAAACTAGTGATGTTTGCCATGCATGTCTTGGTCATGTAAATAAAAATATGATGAAAAGCATGGTTCATTTAAATCTGATTCCTAAGACTCATATTAACATTTCTGATAGATGCCAAGTTTGTGTGCAAGTTAAGCTTCCTAAGAAGCCATTTAAATCTGTAGTAGACCATGAAACATCTTTGCTTGAATTAATTCATACAGATGTTTGTGGCTTAAATCATGTTCTTACTCGTGATGGTATGAGATACTTTTTTACCTTTATAGATGATTTTTCTAAATACTATTCTATATTCTTGCTGAAACCTACAGATGAACAATAGAAAAATTTAGGATCTATAAAAACCAAGTAGAGAAACAACTAGATAAGAATATCAAGAGAGTGAGGTCTGATAGAGGTGGTGAGTACACTTCTAATGAACTTAACAAGTTCTGTGAAGACCATGGTCTTATTCTTGAAACCACTGCCCCATATAATCCTCAATCTAATTGAGTAGTTGATAAGAAGAAAAGAACTTTGATTGATATGGTCAATTCAATGCTAGCAGAGTCTGGACATAGTCACTAACTATGGGGGGAAGCCCTTTATACAACCAACTACCTTATTAACTGTATCCCTTTTAGACACTTTGATAAAACACTCTATGAACTTCGTCTTAACAAGAAACCCTATTTGAAATACCTCAAAGTGTGGGGGTGTTTGGTCAAGGTTAAGATCCCTGAGAATAAGAAGAGAAAAGTAGGGACTAAGACTTTTGATACTGTCTTCAAAGGATATGTTGAAAACCACAATGCCAATCGGTTCCTAGTAATAAAATATAAAATCTCAGACATTAGAGTCAACTCTATACTTGAGATTAGACTTATAGATGTTTTCTATTATGAAATCACATTTACTCTCAAGTAAAAGGTTCCTATACAGGTTAATGAAGATCCTTCCTCCTCTTTTCCTGCAGAACCTCTTATAGTTCCACCTTCTTATGAAATAGAACATGAACTCCTTGTAGATGAACCTCTGAGTGATCTAGGTAGGGGTAAAATGACTAAAGTTGACAAGAACTATGGTCCCAACTTCTACACCTTCATAGTAGAAGAAGACCCACATACCTATATGATGCCATGAAATTCATAGACTCTAGCTTTTGGAAGGAAGCTATTGTTGATGAGATAGAATCAATTATGAGCGATCATACTTGGATTCTTACTGAACTTCCTCCAGGATGCAAGACTATTGGATGTAAATGGGTGTTTAGGAAGAAGATGAGGGCATATGGTTCCATTTATAAGTCTAAGCCAAGACTAGTAGCCAAAGGCTTTAGTCAAAAGGAAGGATTTGATTACTTTGATACATATGCACCAATAACCAAAATCTCTTCCATTCATGTCCTAGTTGCTCTAGCTGTGATCCATAAGCTTGAAATCCATCAAATGGATGTCAAGACAACCTTCTTGAATGGAGATCTTGAACAAGATATATATATATTTATACAGATCATCCGAAAGGCTTTGTAGCACTTGGATAAGAGGATAAAGTTTGTAGACTTGTCAAGTCCTTATATGGACTAAAACAAGCACCTAAATAGTGGAATGATAAATTTGATAAAATTGTTTTATCTGCTGGATTTGTTGCAAATCAATCTGATCATTGTATTTATTCCAAAACGATTGAAGATGCCTGCATTATCATGTGTTTATATGTAGATGATATCTTGTTGCTTGGATCTAATTCTGAAATTATTGCTGAAACTAAATATGTTCTTGCTAGCAATTTTGATATGAATGATTTAGGACTTGCTGATGTAATACTTGGTACTAAATTGAGTAGATATGCTTCTAGTTATGTAACTCATTATGTTGATAAAATCCTGCATAGATTTAATAGCTTTGATTATAATCTTGTTAATACACCTTATGATGCTAGTTTACATCTTTATGTACATCAGGGTACTCCTGTGGATCAACATAGATATGCTCAAGTTGGAGGAAGCTTAATGTACCTGGCTAATTGCACTAGGCCCGATATTTATTATGTTATAAGTAGGTTGAGAAGGTACACTAGAAATCCTAATGCGGACCACTGGAGAGCTATGGTAAGAGTGTTTAAGTACCTTTAAGGTACAACTAAGTATAGTTTCCACTACACCGGTTTTCCACTAATGTTAGAAGGGCATATTGATGTTAACTAGATTGCTGATTCATCCAAGCAAACTCTAAGAGGTAGATCCATAATGGAGGCTAAGTTTTTTGCTTTAGATTTTACTTGTTGTCAAGCTGAATGGCTTAGAAATTTACTTATTGATCTGCCTATTGTTTCTAAACCCTTTCCTCCTATTAGCATATTATGTGATAATAAAGAAACCATTGACAAATCTAAGCAATCTAAGGGCAACCTGGGTAAGCGCATTATGAGATTAAGATATGAAGATGTGAGAGATCATATCACCAGAGGGGTCATATCTATAGAGTATGTGAAATCTGCACTGAATATTATAGATCCACTTACTAAGGGTCTAGCTACAAAGCTAGTACTTAGTTCGTCGAGGGGAATGGGTCTTCTACCCATAGATTAAACATTGCACTGGTAACCCTACCAGTCCAAAACTAGAGATCCCATGAGGATTGGTTCAAAGGGACTATTAAGTTGTAGTGTTATGTGGAAGCACACTTTGGAGTTTTACTCCTTGACCCTCCCTATGGCAATAGTTCTTTGACTCTGTCTGAGTAGAGGAAGAGCTTTTCTCTAAATGGGTTCAAGGCCACTTATTGGCAGGGTGTGCACCAGATAGGATACCATTGGAGATCCCTACTATTTGAGTGTAACCTGAGAGCCGGGATTTATGTGAGTTGGGAATACTCACTAGAGCACTCATGAAACAAGATTATTACGAAGGCCGTTTATGTGCAACAGTGATACAAACTAGTTCTAGTGTCCACACTATGATTGTTTGATTTACTAAGGTCTGATAGGGAGCCTGGTTCAAGACATAGTTTACCACTTTTCTCTAAATCAAAGTAAGCCATTCTAGGAAATGGTTTAAAGCCACAAGCTACTATTGCTGAAAATTATAGTAATGTCACAAAATTTGTTATTTATTGAATTTCCAAAAAGAAATATGCAACATGTGGGGAATGTAGTATTTCCTATTCCACAATTCAAGTTTTCCAACCCAACAGTTATCCCATATTGGTTACTTCAGAAACCTAATGGCTCCTTATAAGGAGTAGTGGTCCCCTAGAGGTTAGGACATTTTAAGGGCATGGGAATTTATGTCTGATTGGCTAGCCTTATGTATTTCTCAGAATAAAATAATAACACACACGCACGCACATGCATTCATTTGTTTGTTCATTCGTTCACTCACTTTCTCGCCTTGCCTCACCTAACCCCACCCTGCCACGCCATGCCCGACCCAGCCTGGTCCGGTTCAGTTCAATTTGTGCTTGCATGGATTTATTCTTTTTAGGAAACAATTTATTTTATTTGTTTTGTTTTTACAAAATACATTTTTGTTTTCTGTGTTGTGTCATTTGGAGTTCAGTCTACAACATTTAGGACACAACAATAAACCTCTCTTGACTACCCATTAAGCCGACCATTAAATGCAATGTTAATGACGCATGTTGGAGAGACCAACAGTTACATGCAGTTACCATAGGCGGTTGAGACACGCTCCATATAATGAGACGTCCACTCTCATTTAACACACACAATTCACACAACTAATACTTGAAATACAGAAAAACTCTTCCTTATTTTTCTCCAGCTGCAATAAGCCTATCCATCCCAAACACCATCCCGCTTTGATGTTGTCTAAACACCGGTGAGACTTCATGATGCCACATTTAATGTTTATGACTAAGGGATAAAGAACGAGTTCAACATAGCACTCTCATTTGCATTGAGCGGTTGTACTATAGTTTGGGTGGCTGAATCTTGGAGATAGACTACCAGAGACGCTCGTGCTAGGAGCGGTGGAATCTGTCTGGAAGACAGTGTTTCACACACCATCTAAAGCTCTAGAGTTTACTTTCTTAAACTCTTTCATGGTTTTCTCTGAATCCATTTACTGTTATTATTATTGTTGCATTTTTTGTGGTTAACTGCTTGTGAAATCTAATTAGCATTTGTGTTTCAGTATCCTAAATCTAACAATTTCAAGATATATTAGATCATTCCTAAATAGTTGTTAATTAGATATATCTGTTAACTGCCTGTTGGAATTTTAATGGATTTGAAAAGCATGATTTCACTTAATGATGTCACCTCTCTTTTCCTGGAATGCTTTTCTTGTTTGCACTTCCATCATTGGAAACATAAAATGCAATTCTGGATTACATCTGTTGGACTTGTATTTGCCATCCTACCATCAGATGAGTCTATTCCTGTTGTCCGCTGCAATCAACAAACCACCTTACTAGAGAAGAACAACTTAAACCTAAAGTTCCTTAACATGTCATCTCCACTCTTGTATCAAAGGAGATTGATTATCCATGTCATGGTAGGATCCTATCTGCCCTATCTGATGAACTGTATGATAAATATCATAGGATTCCAACCACTCTTGAACTGTGGATGGTCTTAGACTCTAAATTTGGTCTAGAAGATACTAGTCTTGAGCGTTATGCCTTTGTTGAATGGCTAACTTACAACATGGTTGATGATAAATCTATTTCGGCTCAAGTTTTATAATACCAAAACTTAGTTTCTAAGTCCATGGCCAAAGGTTACAACCTTAATGAAAATGTTGAAGTAGCATCCCTCATAGAGAAACTCCCTCCTTCTTGGAAGGACATTTCTAGGAACCTTAGACATAGACAAGGGAAAATGTCCATGTCATCCTTAGTGAAGTCCTTACAAATTGTAGATAGACATAGGGAACAAGATAGGAAGTCTAACCCTACTGTAAACATGGTCATAAGAGATAAATCTAAGAAGAAACCTAACCCTTCCCATTTCAATAAGAAATCTAATCCTTCCTTTAAGGGACACAAGCACCACCAAAATCAGAGTAATAATAATAGCGATCAAGGAGAAAAATGTGTCTGCTTTGTATGTGATAAACTTGGTCACTTAATGAATGTGTGCAGATTTTGCAAAGGTTAGAGAAAGTAGAATGTCAAAGCTCCAAAAAATCCTAAAGTAAATATTATCATTGTGGGGGGTTCCCTTCATCTTCTATAGAAATGTTAGAAAATACTACCATTCTTTTTGTTGACTTATCATCAGATTGGTACATGGATTCTGGTGCCTGCTGCCATATTTTCTTTTGACCAATTCTTTTTTTCTTCCTAACAGGACGAATTTGACAGAGTGATCAAGTGTGGAGATCATTCATCTACAATCCCTATTGCTGGCATTGGACTTGTGGACATAAATCTTACTTCTAGAAACATTCTTAGACTACATGACTGTTAATGCATCGAAGTTCACTACAATCACTAAGATAATTATCCTAGAGTTTAATCCTTTTTCAACTATTCAATTAAGGTTAGTATAGAAAGGGTCAATCGAAAGGACAACATTTTTAAGATTGTCAAATCTAATCCCAATGGTAATGAAGAACATTTTATTTCTTTTTAGTATTTTTGTTTATAGAATAGAAATAATGATCGGGTTGGGGTTTGATGATTATCACTAAGACAGAAAGAAAAATAAAAGAACAAGATTATACTTAATAAGAAATAATTTTCCCTGCCATAAGGAAAATTGAGATGATTGTTAGAACAAGTAAACTATTTTGAATGAGAGACTAGAATGTAAAGGGAGTGGATCAAACAGAATAATAAATCAAGAGATGGAGAATTAAGGCTTTAGGGGTTTTCATCAACTTATCCTAGGCGAGAATAGACTAAATCCTTAAAAATGACGATTACGATGAAGGCATGCGAATTAATAAAAATCCACAAAAGATGGACTCCACACGAGCCCATTGGTCCTGGTGTCTATGTTTCTTAATCCATCATCCCAAAAGAGGAAGATCCATGGTCATTTAAAAACCCCTATGTGATCGATTCTATTATTCTAAACTCATATTTCCATGGTCATTTCCATCCGGATTAACATGTGATCAAACCAATTAATTACTTTCATAGATCAACAATTATTAGAACCAAAAGCCATCTAGAAGTCATTTTAAGGAATTAGTCGGTTTAAGCCATGGCTAAGAGGTTATTCTCCTTGCATCGATAGAGAACTACTCTCTCATGCCAGTAGAGAAAAGGGAGATGGAGGAAAGAAGTGTTCTAGCCATATTCTAGACTTATCAAAGGATTAGTTCCTTAGGCTAGAGACAATGAAATGGCCGACGCTTAATTCCTTGCTCCAATCCACGAAAGAAGAAGAAGAAGAAAACTAGATCTAAACGAGCAAGCTAAAAGAACAATAATTGAAGGAAACACTTAGCTTGTAAAAACCAATCTTTATTGATGAATAGAACACAATAACATAAGAATGCAAGAATGATTGCTCAGAAATCCTGGTACAAAGATGATACAAGAGATGATGTGAAAGATGGAGAATCCCCCCTCCTTTTATAGGAGTAGGAGGGGATAGGCTTCCCAAAAAAGATGCGGAAAAAAGAGAGGGAGTTGTCCTTATGAATTTTCTAGATCTGGTCAATAGAAATTTGATTGACTTTAATTGTCTTGACTATGTAACTCTTTTCAATGCAAATTCCCACAGTAGCGAATTTGAACATATTTCTCTCCCATAAAAAGCATAAAATCGGTCCAAATAATTGGATATTTTTTTAGGAAATGAAATTTCCTTTCTAATGAATACTTGTGCTCTCAATTTAGACTCTGGATGCAAGAGTTATGTCACTTTTGGAGATAGATATACATTAATTATAGGACTGCTACAAATTGTGCAATTATACTCCAAGAATATTTATTTCATTTCCTACAAAACCCCAATAAAATATAATTAAAATTCTACTTAAAGAGAAAAATATAATATAATACAATAAATTATAAAACTAAGAAAATAAATAACAAAAAAGTCCTAAAAAGATATCTAAAAGATGTAAATAAAAATGATGAAAACACATTTATCAAAATACCCCAGACTTGAATCTTTGCTTGTCCTCAAGCAAATTAGATTACAAATAAACTCCAATTTATACTTCCAAAATTCCATCCTCTCCTTAACAACATCACTATAGTCCTTTCCTTTAATTGTTGGCCAAGTGCCCAATCTCCAAGAACCATGTACCATAAAGTTCTATATTCCCTATCAAACAATTATCACATCATGCTTCAAAAATAAGATTTTGTAGAAAAATAGGTTTCATCTTACTTTCACTTTGACTCTCTCAATTTTTTTTTGTAAGTTTTTACACAAGAACAAGACAAAATTGGGGGTGTGAAAATAGAGAAAGAAGTTATGAAAAAATATTGATCCCTCCTCTATTCGACTCGAAATATGGATTTGTGGAGTTGTAGCTACATTGGTCACAATTTTTTTTCATGTGCACTTTTGACATCTTTTGACAGAATGCCCCTTTGTGGGGTGTGGAGTTTTTATTTTGGGAAGCATGCCAGCCCAGACTTGATTTTTTTTCCGGTGGTGATTCTTTGCTTCTCTTTTTTAGAAAAAAATAAAGGGAACAAAGAGATGTTCTTGTGCTTATAACTTCAACTTTTTTTTTCATATATTTTTATCAAAGAGTTTCATTACTCTAGTTAGAGTATTCCTAAAAATAACATCATACAAATTTTATAACAAGATAATCCATTGCTTAAATATAGGGAAAAATTATGCTAGGTTTTGATCGATTCCTTATGACTTGCCAACTTTTCCAAGGAGTGATGTTATTTAGGGGTCCTAGGTGACTTAGTGGTTTCACACATGGAAATTTGTAATAGATTTTGCAAGAAAATTTACTAAATTCAAGGGGATAAAATGATAAACATCTATTCTAACTGGCTGACTAGGTAATGAACTTTTTATAATAAAAGAAACTAAGACATGGCCGACTAGCCTTTTTATAATAATAGAAACTAAGACATGGACAACTATATAATGGCCATAAAAGAAGAAAATATAGAAGAATTTATTTGCAAAACAAAGGGAAACAAGATGTTGAAAGGAAAAGATAGAGGGGAAAGTAGAAACATACCACCCACCTCCACCCCAGACTTAAAATTTTGCTCATTCTGAGCAAAACCCAAACCCGAGATGGAGGAAATAAAATTCTTGGATTCATCAAGAGGCCCTGGTAGCTCAAAATATGTCCATCTGAAGGGAATGTCGATGGTGGTTGGGGCTTTGAACAGAGGATCTTCATGGTACTCCCAATGGATGGGTGTTCATGGAAGCTTGAAGAGGTTTTCTAAATGATGTTGCTTGTAACCTCGCAATCCTTTGAGTAGGATCCAAATATCCTCCTTCAGTAGTGAAAGTAGTGTTGGAGATGAATGTGTATTGGGGGAGATTGGCGAGTTCCAGTTGGGTAACAAGTCTAGTGTCAGATTTGGAAGATCAGGCAGAGGATCTAGCCCGAGTATCTTTTTGCTGTCTAGATCTACATTTTAATGCATGTGACTCGATCAGTTGGAGAGTCACAAAAGGACAAAATAGAATAGGATGAAATATCAAATTAAAATAAAAGTAATAAAAGGAAGATAGGGTTGGGTTGCCTCTCAACAAGCGCCTTGTTTAATGTCGAAGGCTCGACAGATGAGATACCACTTTATTGTGATTCTATGGGAGGTTGAGGGTATGTCTAGTTGAGATCTTCCAAAGATGGGTGTTTGTTGGTATCTAAAGCGACAAGGTCTTCATTGGTGATATATCTTTTAAGTCAATGCCCATTAACCTTAAATTCACCCAAAACTTTATCCCAAAGAAGAAAGGTGCCATGTGGATAGGAACACTTTACGAGGTAGGGACCATACCATCTAGATTTGAGCTTTCCGAGAAAAGACTTAGTCTGGAATTAAACACTAGAACTTGGTCACCTTCTCTAATGTCCTTGTGCTTGATGTGACCGTCATTCCAAAGATTAGTTTGGTCCTTGTAGATTCTCGCATTTTAATAAGCGCTCATTCTAAGTTCATCTAGTTCATTTATTTGGAGAAGATGATTTTCTCCTACAGTAGAAAGGTCAAAATTCAGGCTTTTGATGGCCCAACTAGCCTTGTGTTCTAACTCTATCGGGAGATGGCACGATTTTCCATAAATTAGCCTGAAAGGGGTGGTTCCTGTGGGTGTCTTGTAGGCACTACGGTATGCCCATAGAGCGTCATTGATTTTCAATGCCCCATCTTTCCTAGTACATCCAATAGTTTTCCCTATAATGGATTTGATTTGTCTATTGGATACTTCAACCTGCCCACTGGTCTGAGGATGGAAAGGAGTGGCGACTTTGTGGTAAACCGCATATCTTTTCAATAGAGCCTCAAAAATTTTCTCCAAAAAATGGGATCCCCCATCGGAAATGACGGTGCAGGGGACTCCAAATCTAAGGAAAATAATGTCTTTAAAGAGTTTCTTTATAGGTTTGGAGTCATAGGTTTTAGTGGGTATGGCTTCAATCCATTTTGACACATAATCAACTGTGACTAGAATGTAACCAAACCCATAAGAATATGGAAATGGTCCCATGTAGTCGACCCCCCAGATGTCAAAAATCTCTAATTCCCGCCAAGAGGTTAGGGCATTTGATCACGCTTGGAAATGTTACCAATCCTTTGACATTGGTCACATGAGAGGACATAATCATATGAGTCTTTGAAGATGGTGGGCCAATAGAAACCACACTGTAGGACTTTTCTAGTTATTTTCTAGGAACTCATGTGTCCACCATAAGGGACAGAATGACATTGTTCCAGAATGTCGGTACCTTCTTCTTGAGAGACACAATGGTGATACAAACCATCGACACAAAGTTTAAACAGATAAGGTTCATCCCAATAATAGTTTTTGACATCATGCAAAAATTTAGCTTTAGAATGTCCCTTATACTCAGGGTGCAATACACTGGTATCTAAATTATTTATGAAATCAGGAAACCAAGGAAATTGGGAATCTACCTTGAGCAATTGGTCATCAGGAAAAGAGTCATTTATGGGGATTTCATTGATTGGTTTGTAGCTAAGTCGACTTAGGTGATCAACCACAATGTTTTCAGATCCCTTTTTGTCTAAGATTTCTAGGTCAAACTCCTGTAATAGCAAAATCCATCTTATGAGTCTGGGTTTGGCATCCTTTTTGGTCATGAGATAGCGGATGGCTGCATGATCAGTGTAGACAATAACGTTAGATCCAACTAAGTATGAGCGAAATTTGTCAGATGCATAGACAATGGCTAGCATCTCCATTTCAGTCATAGTGTAATTTTGCTGAGCTTCATCTAAGGTCTTTGATGCATAGTATATGACATGATTCTTCTTATCAATGCACTGTCCTAAGATGGCATCTATAACATAGTCACTAGCATCACACATGATTTCAAAGGGTAGGGCCCAGTCTGGTACACGAATGACATGAGTGGTTGTGAGAGCATTTTTCAAACATAGAAAGCTATCCATACATGCCCTATCAAAATGGAAAGACACCTCCTTTTGAAGAATATTGGTGAGAGGTTTTGTGATTTTAGAAAAGTCATGGATGAATCACCGATAGAAACCATCATGTCCTAAGAAAGCTCAGATGTCTTTGACTGAGGTTGGGGGTAGAAGCTTGGTGATAACTACAATTTTTGGTTTGTCGACCTCTATGCCTTGGTTGCTAACCTTGTGGCCAAGAACGATGCCCTCCTTGACCATGAAGTGACACTTTTCCCAATTATGGACCAAGTGTGACTCAATACATATGTCAAGAACAAGGGCGAGATGACTAAGGCATCAAACAAAACAATCTCCATAGATAGAGAAGTCATCCATGAACATTGCCATGATAGTTTCTATCAATCCTACAAAGATGGCTGACATACATCATTGGAAGGTGGTTGGTGCATTGCACAAGTCAAAGGGCATTTGTCTAAAAGCATAGGTACCAAAGGGACATATGAAGGTGGTTTTCTCTTGATCTTCAGGATGGATAGGAATCTGATAAAATCTTGAGTAGCCATCTAGGTAACAAAAGAATTGTTGATGGGCTAGGCGTCAAGAACTTGGTCTAGGAAGGGAAGTGGGAAGTGGTATTTCCTAGTTGCTTTATTGAGCTTCCTATAGTCAATGCACATCCTCCACCCTGTGACTGTGTGAGTGGGAATGAGCTCATTCTTCTCATTTCAAATGACAGTAGTCCCTCCTTTTTTGGGAATGACTTGAACTGGGTTGACCCATGGGGAGTCGGAGATGGGATAGATGATTCCTATAGTCAAAAGTTTAATCACCTCCAAACGGAGAACTTACTTTATGTTTGGGTTGAGTTTCCATTGAGGATCACGAGAAGGTTTGTGGTCTTCTATTATTGGGATTTTGTGGATGCAAATGGATGGATCTATTCCAACTAGATCTGTCATTTTGTACCCCAAGGCATCTCGCTTTTTTCTAAGTTCACCCATAAGTTTGTGCTCTTGTTCAAGGGTAAGGTCAAAATTTATGATGATAGGGTATAGTTCTAGCTCATCAAGAAAGACATATTTCAAACCTATGGGGAGAGTCTTCATTTCGGGGGCCTTTAGTGGTTTGGGCTTTTCTTCTATGATGGAGATCATCTGAAGGTCCTCAATTTCAGCATCAGGGATCTCCTCAAAGATATCTAAATCAGCCTTACATTGATTTAATTATTCATTATAAAAATCACATTTGGCGGGGATGGTGAGAGTTGTGTGTAGGGGGTCATCAGCTAACTCCCATTCCTACCTTAGTTGGAATAATTTATTAATGCAATCAAGGAGGTAGACCTCTTTCTCAAGACTGGGTCCCATCATGCTTTCAAACACCCTAATCTCTAGGGTTTGCTTCCCTAATCTTTACAAAATGGTACCGGTCTCAACATCAATTAAGGCATGGGCAGTGGCTAAGAAGGGACGTCCAAAAATGAGAGAGTAGCATAAATCTTCCTTGATGTCCATGATCACAAAATCAAAAGGGATATAGGCATCTTTTCCAACTTTAACCAGAATGTCTTCTATGATTCCCATGGGTTTGGTCATGGATGAGTCTGCTAGTTGGATAGTCATGGATGTGGGTAACATGTCATTAAATCCTATTCTTTTGCAAAGGTTGTAAGGCATGATGGATATACTGCCTCCTAAATCCTCTAGGCCCTTTCTACAAGCATTGTCACCCAAGTTGCATCCTATCCCAAAAGAACTGGGGTCCTTCTATTTTTTAGGCATCTTACTTAGGATTATGTCTGAAGTGGTCCTAGAAAGTTTAATAGTCTTGTATTCTCTAGTAGCGTACTTCGTAGTCAAAAGGGTTTTCATGTACTTAGACCAAGAAGGCATGTCTGCCAAAGCATCAAGGAAGGGAATGTCTACATGTAATTTTTTCATAGCATCCATAGATTTCATGAAGTGGGCATCAAGCCTTGTTTGTTTGAGGCGGGCTTGGTAGGTAGGTCGTGTCTTGTAGATTGGTTCTTCGGCTTTTGCCTGAGGGGTTTTGAGGATGGTTAGTTCAGGTGTAGTTTCAGGTTCAACAACTACAATGATCCTCAAATTCTAGAGGTGGAGCTAAAGGTTTTTCAAGAGGGGGAGGGGAGTTCACTTTTCCAAAATGAGTGGAGACAACCTTAAGTTGTTCGGGATGTTTGGGGTTTCAGGCTGTCCTACAAAAGTTATAGCAGGGGGTTTCTATTGGGCGAACAAGCGATCTAGCTGGGCGTCAGTGGCCTTTTGATGAGCTTGTTGGACAATGATGATTTGTTCCAGGGCAACTATCCTTTCATCGGCTGAGGGGGTGGGAGTTGGAACACTTGGTGGTGGTTGAGGAGGTGGATGATTGAGATTTTGAGGGGGAAGGTTTAAGTTTTGGAATTGTTTCCCTTGATATGGTGTATGATTTGGGTGATTTCCTCAGTAGTTCCCTTGGGTCCCAAAGTTCCTTTGGTTGTTGTATGGGAATCCAGGTGGTGGTTGATTGTTGCCTTGAGGGTAGGGAGGACTTTGTTGGGATTGAAGTTGGCTGGAGTTTTCAGCACCTTCAAGGTTCCCATAATGTAAGCCAGGATGGTTTCTAGTCTGGTTGGGATTGTAGTAACCTTGGCCTGGTATTTTATGGATTGAGTTGAGTTCTTCTAGTTGTTGTCCCATTTCTAGTTGTAGAGGTATTGACAGTGCAGGGTTGTGTGATCGTATCCTTGACAAATGCCACATAGGGAGTCCATGACTTTTACTTGTCGGGGTAACTCCCTAAGGGTGCCTAGGGATGACTCTAACTGATCTTGTTTTAAGGCAATTAATTTGAGGCATTCTACTATGCTTTGGATATCAAGATTTACTTCAGCCTTGGCTACCTTAAGGACTCCTCCAATTCTCCTTCTAGACCTTGTTTCAGAAGCTTGTTTTACCACTTCCCATACTCTAGTCAGACTTTGGTGCATGAAATTTCCTCTAGATGAGGAATCAAGAAAGAATTTGGTATCATGATCAACACCATGATAGAAGATCTCTATGAGATGGGCTTGAGAGATATCATGGTGAGGGAACTTCCTAAGTAAGTCCTTGAACCTTTCCAAGCTTCTCCTAAGGATTCTCCTGGGGACATAGAAAAGTGAGTGATTTGTCCCCTGAATTCATAGGTAAGAGGAGGGTAAAATTTCTCAAGAAACTTATTTTGTATAACTTCTCAAGTTGTGACATGTTTTTCACTCTCCATGGTGTTATACCACCTACTAGCTTGGCCGAAGAGGGAGTACTTAAACAATCTAAGGCGGATGGCATCTTCAGAGATGCCTGGGAGTTTGTTCAAAGAGCAAAGATCAATGAACCTTTGAAGGTGATCTTGGCAACTTTCCCATTGTTGCTTGAGAAAGGATTGGCTTGGATCATGGTGATCCATTGGGTTTGGATCTTGAATTGGGGAGCAATGATATTGGGAGGCACAACTGGGTGTTGGACATTGACAGATTTTGGAACAAACAAATCTTTCAATTGTTTTTGCCTTTCAGCTTCCCTCCTATTGGCTTCTAGGCTTTCGTATTCAATCATGTTGGCTGCTCATAAAGCGACTTCTCTAGCCACTTGGCCCGCTAAGATGTGCTCTCTTTGAGCCACTAAAGCCCGGTTGATCCTACGGGCAACTTCTTCCTCGTCCAACATATTTTGATTTTGATTTTGGCAGTTTAGATGGTGGAAAGATCTATCTATCTCAGGATCAAAAAATTGAAAATTAGCATTCAGGCGCCACATGCATAAAATAAGTAGTTAATCGTGTGCAGAAAAAATGGACTGCTGGAATGGAAACTCAACAGATGGAGGAGTAACACTTTCAGAATGTTACTCGGAAGGCAAAAAAAATGGAAAAAAAATTTCAAAAGTTTTTGGGGTTTGAAAAAACAATCCGCTGTCCCCGACAACTACAATCACTAAGATAATTGTCATAGAGTTTAATCCTTTTTCAACTATCTGATTAAGGTTAGTATAGAAAGGGTTGATCCAACAGACAACGTTTTTAGGATTGTTAAATCTAATCCCAATGGTTTTGAAGAACTTTTTATTTCTTTTCAATATTTTTGTTTTTAGAATAGAAAGTCAAGATTGGGTTGGGGTTTGATGATTATCACTAAGATAGAAAGAAAAATAAAAGAACAAGATTACTTTTAACAAGAAATAATTTGCCATGCCATAAGGAAAATTGAGATGATTGTTAGCACAAGTAAACTATTATGGATGAGAGAATAGAATATAAAGAGAGCGGATGAAACACAAGAATAAATCAAGAGATGGAGAATTGAGGCTTTAGGGGTTTTCACCACCTTATCCTAGGTGAGAATAGACAAAATCCTTAAAAATGATGATTATGATGAAGGCATGTGAATTAATAAAAATCCACAAAAGATGGACTCCACATGAGCCCATCGGTCCTGGTGTCCATGTTTCTTAATCCATCATCCCAAAAGAGGAAGATCTACGGTCATTTCAAAACCCCTATGTGATTGATTCTATTGTTCTAAATTCGGATTTCCAGGGTCATTTCCATCCGGATTAACATGTGATCAAACAAATTAATTACTTTGATAGATCAATGGTTATTAGAACCAAAAGCCATCTAGAAGTTGTTTTAAGGAATTAGTCAATTTAAGCCATGGCTAAGGGTCTATTCCCCTTGCCTATATAGAGAACTACTCACTCATGCTTGTGGAGAAAAGGGATACGGAGGAAAGAAGTGTTCAAGCCATACTCTAGACTTATCAAAGGATTAGTTCCTTAGGCTAGAGATAATGAAATGGATGATGCTTAATTCCTTGATCCAATCCACAAATGAAGAAGAAGAATAAGAAGAAGAAAACTAGATCTAAACGAGCAAGGTAAAAGAACAACAATTGAAGGAAACACATAGCTTGCAAAAACCAATCTTTATTGATGAATGGAACACAATAACATAAGAACGCAAGAATGATTGCTCAGAAATTCCTGTACAAAGATGATACAAGAGATGATGTGAAAGATGCATAATCCCCCCTCCTTTTATAGGAGAAGGAGGGGGGTAGGCTGCCCAAAAAAAGGGGAAAAGAAGAGAGGGAGCCGTCCTTTTGAATTTTCTAGATTTGGTCAATAGAAATTTGATTGACTTTAATTGTCTTGACCATGTAACTATCTTCAATGCAGATTCCCACAGTAGAAAATACGAACTATTTCACTCCCATAAAAAGCATAAAAGAGGTCCAAATAATAGTATATTATTTTAGAAAATTAAATTTCCTTTCCAATGAATACTTGTTCACTCAATTTGGACTTTGTATACAAGAGTTATGGCACTTTTGGTGATGGGTATACATTAATTACAGGACTGCTACAAATTGTGCAATTATACTCCAAGAATATTCATTCCATTTACTACAAAAACTCAAGAAAATATAATTAAAATTCTACTTAAAGAGAAAAATATAATATAATTATAAAACTAAGAAAATAAATAACAAAACAATCCTAAAAATATATCTAAAAGATGTAAATAAAAATGATGAAAACACATTTATCAATGATGTCCAACATGTTCCTAATGTTCTTAGAAATCTGATTAGTAAAGTTGACTTGCAACACTCTAGTTATACATTGATGTGTCAAGGCAATCGATTTGTAATTTCTAAGAATAGTTCTTATATTGAACTTGGTTACACTTGTAATGGTCTTATTAAACTATCATATGTTTCATGTAATGCATCTTCTATTAATGATATATCTTCTACTATTTTAGTTATTGCAACTAGTGATGTTTGGCATGCACATCTTGGTCATGTAAATAAAATATAATGAAATGCATGATTCATTTAAATATGATTCCTAAGACTGATATTGACATTTTTGAAAGATACCAAGTTTGATTGCATGCTAAGCTTCCTAAGAAGCTATTTAAATCAGTAGTAGACCGTGAAACATCTTTTCTTGAATTAATTCATACTGATGTTTGTGACTTAAATCATATTCTTACTCATAATGGTATGAGATACTTTGTTACCTTTATAGATGATTTTTCTAAATGTTGTTTTATATTCTTACTGAAAACTAAGAATGAACAATTAGAAAAATTCAGGATCTATAAAACCCAAGTAGAGACAAATAGATAAGAATATCAAGAGAGTGAGGTTTGACAGAGGTGGTGAGTACACTTCTAATGAACTTAACAAGTTTTGTGAAGATCCATGGTCTTATTCATGAAACCACTACCCCATATAATCCTTAATCTAAGGGAGTAGCTGAGAGAGAGAATAGAACTTTGATTGATATGGTCAATTCAATGCTAGCAGAGTTTGGACTTAGTTACAGATTGTGGGGGTGGAGCCCTTCATACAACAAACTACCTTCTTAACTATATCCCTTTTAGACACTTTGACAAAACACCCTATGAACTTTGTCTTAACAAGAAACCCTATTTGAAATACCTCAAAGTGTAAGTGTGTTTGGCCAAGGTTAAGATCCCTGAGAATAAGAAGAGAAAATTAGGACCTAAGACTATAGATATTGTCTTCACAGGATATGTTGAAAATAGCAATGCCAATAGGTTCCTAGTAATAAAATTTGAAATCTCAGACATTAGAGTCAACTCTATACTTGAGATTAGACATGTAGATGTCATCTATTATGAAATAATATTTCCTCTCAAGGAAAAGGTTCCTAGTCAAGTTAGTGAAGAACCTTCCTCCTCTTCTCCTGTTGAACCTCTTATAGTTTTACCTTCTTATGAAGTAGAACATGAACTCCTTTTAGATGAACCTCTGAGTGATCTAGGTAGGGGTAAAAGGACTAAAGTTGATAAGAAGTATGGTCCCGAAATCTATGCCTTCATAGTAGAAGAAGACTTAGGTACCTATGAGGATGCCATGAAATCCATAGACTCTATCTTTTGGAAGGAAGCTGTTGATAATGAGATAGAATTAATTATGAGAAACCAAACTTGGATTCTTACTAAACTTCCTCCAGGCTGTAAGACTATTGGATGTAAATGGGTGTTTAGGAAGAAGATGAGGGCAAATGGTTCCACTGATAAAATTTAAGGCAAGATTTGTAGCCAAAGGCTTTAGTTAAAAGGAAGGATTTGATTACTTTGATACATATGCACCAGTAACCAATATCACTTCCATTCATGACCTAGTTGCTCTAGCTGTGATCCATAATCTTGAAATCCATCAAATGGATGTCAAGAGAGCCTTCTTGAATGGAGATGTTGAAGAAGAGATATATATGGATTAGCCCGAAGGCTTTGTAGCACCTGGACAAGAGAATAAAGATTGTAGACTTGCCAAGTCCTTATATGGACTGAAACAGGCACCTAAATAGTGGAATGATAAAATTGTTTTATCTTTTGGATTTGTTGTGAATGAATCTGATCCTTGTATTCATTCTGAAATTGTTGATGATGCCTACATTATTAGGTGTTTAAATGTGGATGATATCTTGTTGTTTGGATCTAATTCTGAAATTAATGTTGAAATTAAATCTTTTCTTGCTAGAAATTTTGATATGAAAGATTTAGGACTTGCTGACGTAATACTTGGTATTAAATTGAGTAGATTTTCTTCTTGTTATGTACTTAACTACACTCATTATGTTGATAAAATCTTGCATAGATTTAATAGCTTTGATTATACTCCTGTTAAAACACTTTATGGTGCTAGTTTACATCTTTCTATACAGAATGGTACTCATGTGGATCAACATAGATATGCTCAAGTTGTAGGAAGCTTAATGTACCTAGCTAATTGAACTAAGCCCGATATTTTGTATGCTATAAGAAGATTGAGAAAGTACACTAGCTATCCTAATGTGGACCACTGGAGATCTTTGGTAAGAGTGTTTAAGTACCTTAAAGGTACAACTAAGTATAGTCTCCACTACATTGGTTTTCCACCAATGTTAGAGGGGCATACTTATGCTAACTGGATTGCAGATTCAGATGAAACCAAGTCTATCAATGGGTATTTTTTTGCCTCTGAGGAGGAGTAGTTTCTTGAAAATAATCCAAGCAACTGTTAGAGCTAGATCCACAATGGAGGCTGATTTTATTGCTTTAGATTTAGTTTGTTTTTAGGTTGAATGGCTTAGAAATTTACTTATTGATCTGCCTATTGTTACTAAACCTTTTCCTCATGTTTCCATATTATGTGATAATAAAGCAACCATTGATAAAGCTAAGAAATCTAAGGGCAACCTAGGTAAGCGCTTTATGAGATTAAGATATGAAGATGTGAGAGATCACATCACCTGAGGGGTCATATCTATAGAGTATGCAAAATCCACACTAAATATTGCTAATCCACTTACTAACGGTTTAGCTAGAAAGCTAGTACTCAGTTCGTCGAGGGGGATGGGTCTTCTGACCATATATCAAAATAACCCTAGCGGTCTAAACTAGAGATCCCATGAGTATTAGTTCAAAGGGACAACTAAGCTATCATCTTATGTAGAAGCACACTTTGTAGTTTTACTCATTGACCCTTCCTATGATGCTAGTGCTTCAACTTTGTCTGAGTGGAGGAAGAGCTTATCTCTCAATGGGTTCAAGACCACTTATTGGTAGGGTATGCACCAGACAAGATACCCTTGGAGATCCTTACTATTTGAGTGTAACCCGAGATCCAAATTTTGTGTGAGTTGGGCATACTCACTAGAGCACTCATGAAACAAGATTATTGTGAAGGCTATTTTATGCACAACACCGATATGAAATCATTCTAGTGTCTACACTATGATTATTTGATTTACTAAGGCCTGAATCAGGGAGTCTAGTCTAAGACATAGTTCACCACGTCTCTGTGGATTGAAGTAAGTCATTCTAGGAAATGGTTCAAAGCCACAAGCTACCAATGCTGAAAAACATAGTAATGTCACAAATTTTGTTATTTATTGAATTTCTGAAAAGAATTATGAAACATGTGAGGGAATGTTGTATTTCTTGTTCAACAATTCAAGTTTTCCAGCATAACAGTTATCCCATATTAGTTACTTCAGAAACCTCACAGCTCCTTATAAGGAGTAGTGGTCCCCTAGAGGTTAGGACCTCTCAAGGGCATGGGAATTTATGACTGATTGTCTAACCTTGTGTATTTCTCATAATAAAATATTAACACACACGTGCGTTCATTCATTCGCTCGTTCGCTCACTAACTTACTTGCCTTGCCTCACTCCACCCTGCCCTACCCGGCCCAGTCCGGTCTGGTTCAGTTTGGTTCAGTTTGGTTCGTGCATGCATGGATTTATTCTTTTTCGGAAACAATTTTTTTATTTGTTCTGTTTTTGAAAAAATGGATTTTTGTTTTCTGTGTTGCAGCATTTGGAGTCCATTCAACGGTGTTTAAGACACATCAATAAACCTCTCTTGATGACCCATTAAGTTATCCATTAAATGTGATGTTAATGATGCACGTTGGAGAGAGAAACGGGTGCAGGCAGTTATCGTAGGTGGCTGAGATGCGATCCATATGAGGCATATGCTCCCGTTCAAGACACACAGTTCACACAGCCAATACCTAAAACATTGAGAAATTCTTCCTCTTTTTTCTCCACCTACAATAAGCCTGTCCGTCCCAAACACCATCCCACTTTGCGGTTGTCTAAACGTCGGCAAGATTTGGCAATGTCATCTATACTTTTTGTGACTACGGGCTAAAGAATGAGTTCAAAACAACACTCTCGCTTGCACCGAGTGGATGTACGAGAGTTGGGGTGGCTGAATCTTGGGGATAGACCACCAGAGATGCTCATGCTAGGAGTGGTGGAATCTATCTTGAAGACTGTGTTTCACATGCCATCATCTCAAGCTCTGGAGTTTACTTTCTTAAACTCATTCATGGTTTTCTCTGAATCCATTTCTTGTAAATATTAATGCTGCATTTTTTTGTGGTTAATTTCTTGTGAAATTTAATTAGAATGTCTTTTTGTATCCTAAATCTAATAATTTCAAGATAGATTAGATCGTTCCAAAATAGTTGTTAATTAGATGTATCTATTAACTACATGTTTGAATTTTAATAGATTCAAAAATCATGTTTATCTTGATGATGTCGCCTCTCTTTACCCAGAATTCTTTTTTACTTTGCACTTCCATCATTGGTAATAGAAAATGCGATTATGGATTACAATTCTTGGACTTGTATCCACCATCCTACTACCAGATGAGTCTGTACCTATAGTAACTCCACCACAACCTGCAAACCTCCTTATTGGAGAAGAACAACCTGAACCTGAAGTTCCTGAACATGTCGTCCCTACTTATGTTTCAAAGGAGATTGACTATCTATGTCATGGTAGGATCCTATGTGCCCTATCTGATGAACTATATGATTTATACCATAGGATCCCAACCGCTCCTGAACTGTGGACGACCTTAGACTCTAAATTTGGTCTAGAAGATACTGGTCTTGAGCGTTATGCCTTTGTTGAATGGCTAACTTACAACATGGTTGATGATAAACCTATTTCGGCTGAAGTATTAGAATACCAAAACATAGTTTCTAAGTCTATGGCCAATGGTTACAACCTTGATGAAAATGGTCAAGTAGCAGCCCTCATAGAGAAACTCCCTCCTTCTTGGAAGGACTTCGCTAGGACCCTTAGACATAGACAAGGGAACATGTCCATGTCATCCTTAGTGAAATCCCTACAAACTGAAGATAGACATAGGGAATAAGACAAGAAGTCTAACCCTACTATAAACATGATCATAAGTGATAGATCTATGAAGAAACCTAACCCTTCCCATTTCAATAAGAAATCTAAACCTTCCTTTAAGGGCTGCAAGCACCACTAAAATCAGAGTAATAATAATAGGGATCAAGGAGAAAATTGTGTCTATTTGTATGTGATAAATTGGCCACTTCGTGAATGTGTGTAGATTTCAGAAAGGTCAGAGAAAGCAGAATGTCTAGGCTCCTAAAAATCCTGAAGTAAATATAATCACTAGGGGGCAGTCCCTTCAACTTTTGTAGAAAGGTTGGAAAATCCTACCATTCTTTTTGCTGACTTATCTTCAGATTGGTACATGGATTCCGGTGCCACCTGCCATATATGCTTTGACCAATCCCTTTTTTCTTCCTACTAGGATGAATCCGGTAGAGTGATCAAATGGGGATATCATTCATCTACCATCCCTATTACTGGCTTTGGACTTGTGGACATAAAACTTAATTTTTGAAACATTCTTAGAGTACATGATGTCCAACATGTTCCTACTACTTGTACAATTTTGATTAGTAAAGTAGTCTTGCAACACTTTGGTTATACCTTATTGTGTCAAGGCAATAGAGTTGTAATTTCTAAGAATGGTTCTTATATTGGACTTAGTTACACTTGTAATGGTCTTATTAAACTATCTTCTGTTTCATGTAATGCATCTTCTATTAATGATATATCTTCTATTGTTTTAGTTACTGAAACTAGTGATGTTTGACATGCATATCTTGGTCATGTAAGTAAAAATATTGTGATGATTTATTTAAATCTAATTCTTAAGACTCATATTGACATTTCTGATAGACGCCAAGTTTGTGTGCAAGCTAAGCTTCCTAAGAAGCTATTTAAATCAGTAGTAGACCGTGAAACATCTTTGCTAAAATTAATTTATACCGATGTTTGTGACTTAAATCATGTTCTTACTCGTGAGGGTATGAGATACTTTGTTACATTTAAGGATGAGTTTTCTAAATATTGTTCTATATTCTTTTTGAAAACTAAGGATGAACAATTAGGAAAATTCAGGATCTATAAAACCCAAGTAGAGAAACAACTATATAAGAATATCAAGACAATGAGGTCTGACAGAGGTGGTGAGTACACTTCTAATGAACTTAACAAGTTCTATGAATACCACAGTCTTATTCATTAAACCACTGTCCCATATAATCCTCAATCTAACAGAGTAGATGAGAGGAAGAATAGAACTTTGATTGATATGGTCAATTCAATGCTAGCTGAGTTTGCACTTAGTCATAGACTGTGGGGGGAAGCCCTTCATACTACAAACTACCTTCTTAACTATATCCCTTTTAGACACTTTGACAAAACACCCTATGAACTTTGGCTTAACAAGAAACCCTATTTTAAATACCTCAAAGTGTGGAGGTGTTTGGCCAATATTAAGATCCCTCAGAATAAAAAGAGAAAATTAGTACCCAAGACTATTGATACTATCTTCACAGGATATGTTGAAAACAACAATGCCAATAGGTTCCTAGTAATAAATTTGAAATCTCAGACATTAGAGTCAACTCTATACTTGAGATTAGACATGTAGATGTTGTCTATTATGAAACCACATTTCCTTTCAAGGAAAAGGTTCCTAGACAGGTTAGTGAAGATCCTTCCTCCTCTTCTCCTGTTGAACCTCATATAGTTCCACCTTCTTATGAAGTAGAACATGAACTCCTTGTAGATGAACCTTAGAGTAATCTAGGTAGGGGTAAAAGGACTAAAGTGGATAAGAACTATGGTCCCAAATTCTACACCATTATAGTAGAAGAAGATCCGCGTACCTATGAGGATGTCATGAAATCCATAGACTCTAGCTTTTGGAAGGAAGCTATTGATAATGAGATAGAGTCAATTATGAGAAATCATACTTGGATTCTTACTAAACTTCCTCTAGGCTGCAAGTCTATTGGATGTAAATGGGTGTTTAGGAAGAAAATGAGGGCAGATGGTTCCATTGATAAGTTTAAGGCAAGACTGGTAGTGAAAAGCTTTAGTCAAAAGGAAGGATATGATTACTTTGATACATATGCACCAGTAACCAAAATCTCTTCCATTCATGTCCTAGTTGCTCTAGCTACGATCCATAAGCTTGAAATCCATCAAATGGATGTCAAGACAACCTTCTTTAATGGATATCTTGAAGAAGAGATATATATGGATCAGCTCGAAGGCTTTGTACCACCTGGACAACAACATAAAGTTTATAGACTTGTCAAGTCCTTAAATGGACTGAAACAAGCACCTAAACAATGGAATTATAAATTTGATAAAATTGTTTTATCTATTGGATTTGTTGCGAATGAATCTGATCATTGTATTTATTCTAAAACTGTTGATGAAGCCCACATTATTATGTGTTTATATGTAGATGATATCTTGTTGTTTAGATCTAATTCTGAAATTATTGCTAAAACTAAATCTCTTCTTGCTAGCAATTTTGATATGAAAGATTTAGGACTTGCTGATGTAGTACTTGGTATGAAATTGAGTAGATCTATTTCTGGTTATGTAATTAATCAAACTCATTATGTTGATAAAATCTTGCATAGATTTAGTAGCTTTGATTGTATTCATGTTAATACAACTTATGATGCTAGTTTACATATTTCTGTACATAAGGGTACTCCTGTGGATCAAACTAGATATGCTCAAGTGGTAGGAAGCTTAATGTACCTGGCTAATTGCACTAGGCCCAAAATTTCTTATTCTATAAGCAGGTTGAGCAGGTACACTTGATGTGCTAATGCGCACCACTGGAGAGCTTTGTTAAGAGTGTTTCGGTACCTTAAAGGTACAACTAAGTATAGTCTGCATTACACTAGTTTTCGACCAATGTTAGAGGGGCATTGTTACAACCTCAATTTTGCATTTGTTTTCATAACTGAATTGTAAAGATTTTGTGATTATGGACTTAATTGAAAAGGTTGTATGCTTTGCTTCAAAAGATGGATTTCTTTACAAATCTCCCTTTTGATAGGAATTTCATAATTTCTATTGTTAGATTATTCCAATAATGGAAATAAAGGAGAAGAAAAGAAGAAAAGTCCAAATAAAAGGAAAAGATACAAGATAATGGATATTAAGCAAAGTAATTATGAGAAATACATAGAAATCTCTAGAAAGTGGAATTAATGGCCACAATTAAATAAATTTTGTTTCTATGTGATTTCTAAAAAAGAAATATGAAAGAGGAAAAAGGAAAGGAAAGATAAAGAGAAATTCTTGAAAAGAAATATCTTAATAAAGAAATAAGTAAGATAATGAAAAATGAAGAATGTATACAAATCTAGAAGGATGATAAATATCCTTAAAAATGAATTTCGAAATCTTAGGATTTCTTGGGATCCAAGGAGTCCCAATGAATAATAAGAAAGAGAAAATGCAAAATAATACAAAATAAGAGGATAATGTGATACATAATTAATGATTTTGTGGTATTATTAAAAATGTGTACTTTCTTCTATGAGGAAGTATAATTTCATGGCCAATGGATTAAAAGCCAAGTACAAAGAGAATAAAAGATGTAATTTTTGAATTCCTAATATCTATAGAATAAAGAATATCAAAGAGATATTTAAGAGAGAGAACATTGCTTCCTAGCAAAGGAACTGATGCTCCTATTGGGAAAGGGCTTTGTTTCTTCGTGGGAAAGAAAGTTAGGGCATTACTACCCACCCCTATATAAAGGGTAGAACCCTTGGCCGAATCTAAGAGGATTCTATACATCCCTCTCTCTTCTCCTTCTTCTTTTCATTTAAACCCTAACTAAGAGGGTATAGGGCTATCTCAGGGGAAACAAGTAGCTATGATGGGATCTCGATGGAGGCACGGAGCTCCCCCGACGACCTAGGATCATTGGCTATCATCCCACACTCTCGACTTTGCTCCAGCTGCTTGCAACAGGTCTGCAAGGTCAGCCGCCGCAGAAGAAGCCACCGGCCCAACCCCGACCACCTCAGTCACAGTTGGGTGCTTCCTCAGGTGCGGCGGAGGGTGGCGGAAGTAGAGGGACCATTGTTGATTCCCTTAGGGTCCAAGGAAGGGGAGGAGGACACCCCCAAGCTACTGTAGTCGACAGTGCTAGGGCTTCGTGACGAGGAAGAAGATCAGGCAGTTTTTGATAGATTTGCCCCTCCCTGCTATGAAGAGCCAGCTGCTTAAGTGAGGGTAGTATGGTAATTCGATTATAATCGGCCGTGACTATGTAATGCATGGAAGAGATGATGTGGCAGCCTGCTATTTGTCCAAGTAAGTAATTCTTACAAAAATTGTATCTAATTATTGGTATATCAAAAGGGTACATATAATATATGTATTTTGCTCAGAAAAATGTGAGCAATCCATTAAAAATAGATTTAGAAGCTAATTCATCTTGCAATTAGAAAAGTAGTGGAAGTTATAAACTTTAATGCATTAATGATTAAGAAACCCTAATTTAAGATGATTAATATATTGAGAAGGGCTATATGGATGATTAAAGTTGATATTAACATGTTGATTATAAAAAGACACATTATATCTAAAAGGATGAACCTTATGCATAATTTAATTTATTTAGGGTTACATGTACATAAATAAGCTTTAATGGGCCTTGAAACCCTAATTATGATTCTTAATGGCTTTAATTGTTCAAATTCATGTATAAAGTTGAGATATGATGGTGCTAAGCTATTTTGAGTATAAAAGTTCCTAATTCTGGATAAATACCCTTAATTTAGTAATTAGGGTTTTATAGTGGATTAATGTGAAATTAGTGGTAAATAGAGTTCATATATGAATTGAACTATAAGGAAATATGTGTTGTTAATTTGAAAGAAACTGAATATGATAATTGGGCTTATGATGATGAAATTAGGGTTTATGGACTAAAAGAGAATTAAATGTGATAAAAATATTATGGAGGTCAAAACCCTAAGAAAAGCCTAAAGTGGGCCTAGAAAGCTGAAGGTGGAATACAAGTCTATCTTGAGAATGTTTTGGATAAACTATAACACTTGGATGTTATGCATTAATTTCAGGATGTTGTTGATAGCTTGTTTGATTGTTCTTTATCATTATTGCTTGGACATCAAGTTGCTATGGATCAGGTATGTGGTTAATTATGGTTAATCACATTAGTTTCCTGAAGGTTTTTGGGATGATTAATCACATTCAATGCAACCTATAAGTTTGGATGTTCATACCTGCAAATCATAAAGTCACTATGATTACCACAATTATGATATAAGTGTGTGTTCTCGCACCTACATGCCATCCTAATGGATGATGCCAAAAGGTCAAGCCCAGGAGGGAAGATCCATCGGCACCATGAGTGGTGACCCCAAACACCAAGCTCAGGATAGAGAAGGTGGTCTTTGTTGCATGACTAATGGGCACTCTAAGAGGTGACCCCAGGCACCAAGCTCAGGATGGAGAAGGTGGTCTTAAGTCAATGGCAAAAGAGAAACCCTAATGGGGGTATTCCAGGTTTAGGGCAAAAGCGGTGGAGATTAACACATTCAAAACATAATTTGAATTGTTTTTTTTGGGGGGGATGCCAGAAGGCTATTTTATTTATCTCATCCTCCTCTTGCAAACCAATACGGAAAACTATTACAAGGGACTAGATTCTACTGAAAAAGAAATTTGGTAGTACTACTACCATTACAGTTATCTCTAGCTAATTATGAGCTAATACCTTATGGAGGTCTTCCATACTCCACATGACCTAAGTTATTTCTCTGGTGGAGCTTTGCTAGAGCGCCAGCCGCCTTGTTACATTCTCTGGGTTCAAAGTTCAGCTCCCATGCTGGATGTTCCAGCATGCACTTTTGTATTCTATTAATAACGCTCTCATACCTGGGGTTGTTTTCCGGGCTTCTATGCAACATGTTCACCAACGCCTTGCAGTCCTTTTCAACCACTATTCTGGAGTGTTTGTTCCTTTCTGCAGCTTCTAATGCCATGTCAACAGAAATTGCCTCAGCCTGTGTTGCAGACTCCGCAAACACTTCCCCTTCATATCCCCTGACCCATTTTCCATCATGGTCCCGGATAATTACGACAACTGTGGCCTTTTTCATAGTCCAGGAAGCGTTTGTATTCAACTTAATGTATCCTTCCGGTGGTCGTGTCCACATATGGGGAGTTCTTGCAGTGGAGTTAATCATTTGTTGGTCACCTTCCCATGCTTTTTCATTCAAGTCAATGTCGCTTTTTATCCACCGAATCATGACATTGGCGGGGACCGTTGTACCCTCAATCAACATCCTGTTTCTTGCCTTCCACAAGTTATAGCAAGTTATCAGACAATGTTGTACCTCTTTGCCACATTTCTTAACTTGGTTTCGAAACCAACCAACTTCCTCCACCTGAAAGAATTTGTTTATTTGGTTGGTATTCAACACTTCTTTCCACACCTCCAACAATAGTGGATAGTCTCTCAAGGCATGTGTGGTTGTTTCACAAGTTACCCTACATCTCTCACAGGTTGAAGAGGCTTCTAGGTGGCGTTGCATCCTTCGAACGTTCGTCAATATAGCATTGTGCATGACCAGCCACCTGAACATACATACCTTAGCCGACACTCTGGTCTACCAAATCTTGTCCCATTCGCCTTCAACAGTAATATCCTTCCCCTTTCTCAGAATCTCATGTGCTGACTTTGTGGTATATACACCCATCTCCGTCATAGCCCAGGCTCTGACGTCCGTCGCATCAGATCCCGTTGGAGGCTTGAACTTTAAGATTCTTTCACTCATTTCCCTCGGGAGCCGATGTCTGAGAAAATCTACATCACACTGCCCATTGTCTTGCACAAGGCTCACTACCATAAGATCAGTAAGGTCAGTTGGCACTTCCTTTAGCACATGCTCGCCCAATCTCATGCCTTGTCCGACCCAGCAATCCCTCCAGAATTTAATTTGCTGGCCATTGCGAGGTATTAAAATAGAATTGTCCATAATGAACTTTTTGCATTGCAGAGTTGATCTGGAAAGTCTTGATGCATTAGTCCCTCTTCCTTCGACATAGCTATTGAACCTTTTCTTCATATATTTACTCCAAATGGACGATCTTTTGCAGGAAATTTCCCATGCGTTCTTTGCGAGGAGGGCAGTGTTCCATTCCCGCATGGTTTTGAGACTGAGCCCTCCATTTGCTTTGTTCCAAGTGACTTTGTTCCACGCAACAAGGGCCATCGGATGTGCCTTGTGGCAACCTCCCCAAATGAACTTGTGGATAAATCCATCTATCTGATCGCATAGTCTCAGCGGCAAGGCAGCCATCTACATGATGTACGTAGGTATGGCCTCCATTGTTGATTTTGCTAGACAAAATCTCCCAGCAAGGGACAAAGTTCTGGCATCCCACCCATTAGTCTTGGCCTCGATCTTATCTAGGATTTCTGCATAAGTCTTCTTGTTCACCTGAGAGTGTATAATCAGCACTCCTAGGTAGCACCCCAAGTCCTCTGTTTCTTGAAATCTGCAAATATGTTTGATGCGGCTTCTATTGGTGCGGTGTACACTGGCAGAGAAGAAAATCTGTGTTTTGGCTATGGAGATAGCCTGCCCCGAAGCATGCTCAAACTATTTGAAGCATTTTTTAATCATCTGTATTTGTTTCCACGATGCCTCTCCAAAAAGAATTAAGTCGTCTGCAAAACATAGATGAGATAGCTCAATCCCACTCCTTCCCATTTTTGTAGTTTTCCATTCCCCTCTTTGGACCAGATCATGTATCATCTGACTTAGTCTCTCGATGCATAACACGAAAATATATGGGGAGAGTGCATCTCCTTGTCGTAGCCCTCTGCTTGGTTTAAAGGATTCAGTTTTAGTCCCATTCCACAGCAATGAGCATTTTCCAGTAGTGATTGAGTTCATGATATACTTTGCTATATTACTAGGCAACTCAATCTTCTACAAAGTATTGCGAATAAAGTCCCAGGACATTTTGTCATATGCTTTAGATAAATCTACTTTTATTGTCATGTTCGCATGTCCCTGCTTCTTCTTCATCATGTGGATGACCTCATGTGTCAGAGATAAATTGTCTGTGATTTGTCTTCCTAGAACGAATGCAGTTTGTACTTCAGAAACCCAATCTGGAAGGTAATTCTTAATTATTTCTACTACAACCTTCGAAGCCAGCTTCAGGTAGAAATTATTGAGCGATATGGGTCGTAACTGGTCGCAAGACATGGGCTTGTTTATTTTAGGGATTAGGACAATGGTTGATTCACAGAGATCCTCCGGTAGTTTCTCTACAATAATAGCTTTCTTAATAGTCAGCATAACCGAGCTCTTTACAGTTTCCCACTGGCGTTTTATAAAAAGTCCATTTATACCATCAGGGGCTGCCACCTTGTATGGGTCCAGCCTTTTAATTATCTATAGACACTCTTCTTCTTTCGGTTCAATAGCTAACTGTATCCTCTTCCCCTGCTTGAGCTTGCAGAATTCCCCTGGAATAGACTCGGCACTGTTCAGGCGGCTAGTTAGTGGTTCGGTGAGGATGGTATGGAAATGGTTTCGCAACATTTCCTTCAGCGGTTCAGCTTCTGTCACCCACCTTCCCTCCGCGTCCTTGAGTTGCAGAATGGTATTGTATCTTCTCCTTTGTTTCACATAAGCATTATAGAATTTAGTGTTTCCATCACTATTTTTCATCAAATTTATGTGACTTCGCATCTTCCATTCCTCTTCTTCTATAAGAATAGTTTCCAGTCTTTCCTTCATATCATTATAGATCTCATCTGTTATCTGGTTGTAGTTGTTGGCTAGTTCCTTTTCCAGGTTGCTAATGTTTCGAAGGAGTATTCGTTTGCGCCGGCCAACCTCTTACCTCATGTTGTTGTCCCACTTCATGACGGTGCCTTTAACATTGTTAAGGGCATCGTTGAAGCTCTGCTGCTGCTCCCATTTATCTGCGATCAAAGCCGAAAAGGCCTTGTCTCATGCCCAAGTAGCACGGGCAGTGAATCTGTAGCTCATGGGTCGTCTTCTGACCTGCTTGACCAAAAGAGGGTTGTGATCCGATTGTAGCCGGGGTAAATGAGTGACCAAATAGTCTTGGTGTGTTTGTATGAATGCATCATTGGCTACCACCCGGTCTAGCCTTTCTTGTAGCCTACCACGCCTGAAGGTAAATGACGTGTATTTTACTACGCGCTTAAACGCAAGTATACGCGTCGAGTAATATAGGCCTTGTGAGGCCCGAGTCGAACTCAGGGATACGTGAATTATTGGGGACTTTTACTAACTAATCGCAATCAGCTAGACCGATTAACAAAGTAGGGTTTTGTTGTTCAAATTAAAAAGAAAATAAAAATCAAACAAAGAAAACAATCGATTAAAGGTTAATTTAATCAATTCAAAAGGATATCTTTAGGATGGCGGTTTCACCGCGGGTCAACATTGTATTAGGTTTCATATAATTCCTCACACTTCTCTCTCTATCCAGGTAGTGGCCTGAAATGAGAATTACCCACTGTCGTGGTGTAATTCACTACTTAGGTTTAGGTTGATTCCACCGTCGTAGTAATCATTCTCCTAAACTAAGCGCATTAAAAACGGTCTCTCAGTTCCCACCATTAATTTTACAACTCCTTTGTCAAGGGTTTTATTGATTAATGTAGAATTCGTCTCTTTTCAACCGTTAATCCTTCTGTCGAAGTGATTAAGGGTATTAAGTTATTATTATGGTGATCAAGCATAACAATAGAAATGGAGAAAACGAATCTATACCACGGATTTGAGAGAAAAATATGAATTATTGATATAAAAACGTCATACAATGCATTCCCGGGCTACTCCCGGTCCTAAAGATTGAGGGTTTTAGCCTCTCATGTTCATCTCACACGAATACATGGTAGAAATTGGGGAATTCATAAGAAAAACGGGAAATAAATGGGAAAACCCCTGAACGGAGAAGAACCGGTGGATCCTTGGCGTAGAACACGAGCTTTCCCGCCTGTCGGTGGTGGAAATCATCTTCGGCAGCGTCCGAATCACCCGGGATGAGCTTCTGGCCTCCGTTCTCCTTTCTCTCCTTTCTCGGCACTCGTGCAATGCGATATTAGCTCTCCCCCTCGTGTGGGCGGCCGTCATTAGGTATAAGTCCCTAATTAGGTCGTCAAATAACAACAACCGTCCGATCGAGATCAAAAGAGATCCAACGCATATCTGCCGGCGTCGATACCATCGACGCGGGTCGATGGTATCGACCCAGTGGATTAGCGGCAGCTTTCCTTTCTTTTAGTCTGAGCGCCTGTGGTGATCTCGATACCATCGACTTGGGCGTCGATGGTATCGACTTCTGTAGCGTCGGTTTTGTCTTCTAGCGACGCTGTAGCTCTCCTTGTGTCGATGGCATTGACTTTCGTCGATGGTATCGACTGCATCCTCGCCAGCAACCTGAAGTGATCTCGATGCCATCGACTTAGGTGTCGATGGTATCGACTCTGTGCTTCTCCACTCGGCTGGCAATCTATGGCTTGGTCGATGGTATCGACTTCCGTCGATGGTATCGACGGAAGCAAATACTTGTTTTTCCTGAAATTTCACAACAAGACCAAGTAAATCCACACAATTTATAATAAGATGATAAATGATGCTCACAATAGTAAAACAAAGGGGATTTGATATAATATGATAGCAAAGACCAAATTAAGTGAATTATGCAATATTATCCATAAAAATGAGTAATTAGAGCACAAAACACATATGAAATAGGTCTATAAATGCGACTCAAAATCATCGCATCAAACTCCCCTAAGCTTAAACATTGCTCGCCCTCGAGCAACTAATCCTTAGAATAGGATTGCGGATGTCAACTAAAAATCAACACATCACCCCACATTCCACATGACTCCCATTGAACGTTCTCAAACCGGCCTTTCCTAATCACAGAACAGTAATTACCCTACATGCGACAATAATCATCAATAAGAAAAATTATCCTTAAAACCGATGAACACTATCACATAAGGCAGTTAACATAATAAGGTTCGCCGATTCAGCATTGGTGCATCTTGTGATCGCCTACACTACGTTGCTCGCCCTAACTACCATCTACATGGAAGCAGTTCTCCTGATAAACATGAGTGAGGAGAAAATCACAGTGGCCTACCAATCCGAGCAATAGGTGGATGGAATGGGTGGTTCATGGAAGAATTTGGAAGTATTACACAGTTTCAAAATGCACATAACAAAATGTCCTAAATGATGCAAATGCACATTGAAAATGCCCTAATGCTTAAAATTAGGTGGAATGATGCATGCACTAACCTTCCACCTCAAAAAGAGATAGAAATCTAATTAAGCCACATCATGTACTCAATTTCCTTGTTATGCAAGTGATATCATGTTCCTTTCTCCCTCTTATTCCATTCCCTTCCAACTTCTCTTTTTTTTGTTTCTTTCTTTCTTTTCAAAAAAATTTTCAGATTTTCAGAATTTTTTTTTCTTAGCCCACATATCCATAATTGCTTAGAGATACATGCATAAGGCCATTTTCTTCATGATTGGAAATCTTTGCATTATTTCGAGGGTATGGAAAAGTTTAGATCACTTTTTTTTTGGAAAAACTGAGGTACATGGTGTACTTAAGCATGAAAATCATGAAATTTATGAGTGCAACTACATGACATGCACCTAAAGGTAATGTGCATGAATCACTATACATTTTTTTCCATTTTATGCAAAAGTATGAAAATAACAATGCAAATCCTATCTACATGCTATGCACGCAAGAAGGAATTAAAACTGTACTTTACTTCCAATTCTTTGGTAGATTATGGAAAAATATGAAGTGGAATGATCACAAGATTAAGTTACTGAACCTTAGAAAAATATCATGTGTCCCTCCTTACTGACATGTGTAGTAGTTCAAAGGGTTCTTTCTCTTATATCCAATTAAGGTCTCATTACCATTTGATTAGGTTAGGCTCAAACAACTGTTACTATCCACTTTTCATGAGTCAATGGGGGTGTGGGTGTGACATATTGCTTCAAAGTTGACATAATCAATAATTTTCATAGGACAAGTTCCCCAAGGACAACCAAGTTAAGCTATCTAAAAGACACAGAAATTTTTAAATTCCCTTAAATTTCCCATGAAAACAGCGAGATGACAATTTTTAAGACATCCACGATTACACTAGATAGATGTGGATCCTAAACAAACTAAAATTGCAAGAACAAATAACAAAGCAAAAACTAAAAACAACTAAAGAAAAGATAAAAGATAGAGCTGTTCCAGCCACCCCCCTAAGCTTGAATTCGACTATGGCCTCATAGTCAAAAACCAACTTAAGGGTGGAACAGTGATACCCTGATCAATCCTGTGGAGGCGGTGGTGGGTATTGCGGTGTCGTAGGATCCCAAGACGGGTACTCCCCCTGGAAACTTGGATCATATTGGGTCCTCGGCGGAGGCTGTGGATAGCCTCCAAAGTAGTCTTGACTCCAGTAATGGTCGAAGAAGGGCTCCTGTTGCGTCTCTATCCGCTGCAACCGGGTGTGCATTTGCTCTTGGTTGGCGAGGATGAGCCGCTCGTTCTCGAACATAGCCCGTTGGTTGTCAAGTACCCGACTCGTAGTCTCATGAATGCCGGTATACATAACCATGTGCTGCTGCTGAGTCTGCTGGATGTCCTGCAGCATGGTGTACATCCCCTGCATGGAATAGGGATCCTCGGTTGGCTGCTCGTGCTGTGGTGATGGCGGCGGGGGATGAGATGATGAAGATGCACCCGGATGCTTCCTAAGACGCTTCCGTGGTACCACACGTGCTCGAAGAGGTGTGAAAGCCTCCTCTTCCTCTGCAGCCTCGCCTTCTTGCTCGTCACCTCCGCCTTCTTCCTCGGAGGACTCGATGGCTATGATTGGCGCCCCTGTTGACCCGTCGATACCATCGACGCGGGTCGATGGTATCGACACATCTCGCGGGTATCCGCCTCCCTCACGAGTATCGACGACTGATGTTTGCTGGATCGAGAAACCCGGATTGCTGACGAGTCGATACCATCGACGGAAGTCGATGGTATCGACGCAGCACCCGGATCGCTGACATGGATCTTGCGAGCGTCGTCGATGTCTGTGTGCGGATCGGTGACATGTCTGTTGATACCATCGACGAGTGTCGATGGTATCGACTTGCTTTTATTGCGACACCGCCGTTTTTTTGCATTCAACCTGTGATGATGTCGATACCATCGACGAGGCCGTCGATGGTATCGAGTTGACTGAGCAAAATTCGTCTGAACTTCTCCAGAGATCTCGATGGTATCGACTGGGGTGTCGATACCATCGACACTTTTGTTGCGACCTGTCTGTGACCATGTCGATACCATCGACGGGGGTGTCGATAGTATCGACGCAGTGCGATTTTTGCTGGTGTCAATCTGAACCCATGTTGATACCATCGACGAGTGTGTTGATGGTATCGACCCTGCCTATACCTGCACATTTAACAAACGGATCAAGGTATATTTTTAAACTAAAATCTAAACAAAATAAAAGCAATCTATGACTCGAATTACACTATCCTAATGTACCAATGGTTGGGTTGCCTCCCAACAAGTGCCCTTGTTTAGCGTCTTAGGCTAGACGTCTTCCCATTATCTCATTCGTGCACAAGTGAAATGAGTTTAACCTCATTCACTTTCCTCTTGTAGTTCTCACCAAAATACAACTTCAAGCGTTGCCCGTTCACCAAGAACGTGGCATCTCCATCACGCACAAGAATCGCTCCGTGCGGTTTCACCTCCTCCACATTGAAGGGTCCACTCCCCCGGGATTTCAGCTTCCCGGGATGCAGTTTGAGACGGGAGTTGAACAATAGAATGCTGTCTCCCTTCTTGAACGTGCGCATCTCAATATGGCGATTGTGGATCAGCTTTGTGCGGTCTTTGTAGATGCAGGCATTCTCATATGCCGTCATGCGTAGCTCATCCAATTCATTCAATTCAAACATTCTTTTTCTCCCGGTCTCATCATAGCACAAGTTCAGCCTTCGTAGCGCCCAATGGGCCTTGTATAAAGAGACAACTTTAGTTTGCTCCATAAGGTCCACTGTTAGGGTCCCATTATCTATCCTGCTCATAACATGAGCCATATCCAAAATTGGCTTCCCAAGACAAAAAGAGATATTTTGTTCCACATGCTTAACCATGTTGCACTGTTCTTTTGCTTTATTAGATGCATTGCCATTGGGCATGACCATCTCAAAGCGATCATCCATAATGCCCAAGGTCAAGCGACCTCTCCCCATCTCCAAGATCATATCAGCTGTAGCTTGGAATGGGCGACCAAGTAGTAACTCATTGCCGTGCTCGTCCTGCATTTCCATAACGATGAAATCAGCCGGAAAAACAAAGCGGTCTACCTTTACCAAAACATCCTCACAGATTCCATACAGTTTCACCACAGAATTATCGGCCAATTGGATGGTCATGTTACTTGGCCTCGACTCCTTCAATCCAAGTTTCTTGAACGTAGAAAGGGGCATCAGATTGATGCTTGCCCCAGAATCACAAAGTGCCTCTCCAAATTTGAACTTCCCGATAAAACAAGAAATATTAAAACAACCGAGATCCTGTCTCTTTGGCGGAAAAGTGCCCATAATAAAAGCACTCACTTGCTCCTTCAATACCACGACCTCAGTGTCGGGTATCTTCCTCTTCTTGGTGATTACATCTTTGAGAAACTTCCCATAAGACGGGATTTGTTCAATCGCCTCTAGCAAAGAAATATTCACTGATAACTTCCTAAAGTTGTCCAGAAATTTCTTAAACTGTGCATCCACCTTTCTTGCTTTTGCACTATTGGGATAGGGGACCGGAACGGTATGTGCCCTTTGGTGAGGTGGCACATAGGGAGTTAATTTCTGTGGTTCCTCCTCAGTGGCTTGTTCTTCCTTACCATCTTCAGCTATGTCCTCAATTTGCTCTATGACAGGTGCGGGCTGCTCTTTGACTGTTGCTTCTTCAACTGTGTCCTGCGGTGTGCTTGTGTCATCCGCCCTTGGATTCAACACTTTCTTACAGCTCCTCAATAAGATGGCCTTGGCCTGTTGGTTTCCCCCGGGAACATTGGTGTTCCCCGAAAAACCCGGATGTGCCGGCTTCTTCAAGCTTGCAATCTCGGCTGCCATCTGCGCCATGGAAGTCTCTATAGTTCTCATTTGAGCCCCGTGGCTCTGCAAAGTCTGCCCAAACTGGTTCATAAATTCACCCTGTTGCTTTATTTGTTGCCCAAAAGTGTTCATCAACTCTTGATTTTGCTTTATGACTTGATTGAGCAACTCCGTGCTCTTATCCTCCGTGACCGGTGCAGGCTTGGCGTCCGGATCCTGCAAAAAGTTATTTGGATCCTTCCATGCAAATTTCTTGTCCTTCCGCCATGAATAATCGTTATTCCTGTACCCTTGTTGTTGCCTCATATACTTGACCTGAGCCTCATCCTCGGACTCATTGTCTTCCTTCTGCAGCAACCTCTTTGCGAAAAGATCCATCTTCTCGTTCAGCTCTCTCATTGCCTTTGACTCACTGGCAACTCTTGCTTGCTCAACTGGGCCTCTTTCTCTTTCTCCCCAAGATTGCTTTCGTGCCATATTCTTCAGTATTTCCCAGCATCTTGTATCAGTGTTATTTAAGAAAAATCCGGAGCCAGCCGAGTCCAAATTGCTTCTATCATGCTCAGAGAGAGCAAAGTAGAAGATCTTAACTTGGGTTTCCTTGTCCAGTCCATGGTGTGGACATCTCCTCAACATGACTTGGAATCGCTCCCAAGTCTTAGAATAAGTTTCACCCGCCTGTTGGGTGAAATTGTGGATCTTCCGGATCATATCATTGGTCTTCTCAGGAGGGAAGAACCTCTCGAAGAAAACCTCCACCATGTGATCCCATGATTCAACAAACTCGTCGTCGAGGTTATGAAGCCACTCTCTTGCCACTCCAGCCAAGGAACTCGGGAATAACTTGAGGTAGAGCACATCCTGTGGAAATCGATCTATCTTCACCATATCACAGTTCTCCACGAACTGGCTGATGTGGGCCACTGGATCTTCATTTTTTAATCCGTGAAATGCGTTTGATTTAACCAGGTTAATCAATTATGGATCGATCTTGTAGGTTGGAATGTTTAGCCCCTGTTTCTTTATAGGCCCCTTTGATGCCGAGGAAGAAGACGCCTTGATCTTCTCCCATATTGTCTGTGCTTTAGCCATTGCTTCTTCTTGTTCTTGCTCAGATTCAGAATTTATATCACTTTGGTGCTCCTGCTCGTAGTAGTCCTCGTCCTCTGGTCCCGCAGATGGAACCTCAGGTGTGCGATTCGCGTAGTCGGTACTACGCGTATGCACCATGCAAAGTACCTGAAATATGAAAATCGGGGTTCAGTACAATGCTTTGAACGAGTAATCACAATTATAGAGAAATATAGGAACTTTTAAAATTGTTTTAAAATAATAAAAAAAATGTGGCCTAGAGTGGCCGCTCTTAGCACTCAAAGTGCCAATAATTTGCCGTCTCCCCGGCAACGGCGCCAAAAACTTGACGTGTATTTTACTATGCGCTTAAACGCAAGTATACGCGTCGAGTAATATAGGCCTTGTGAGGCCCGAGTCGAACTCAGGGATACGTGAATTATTGGGGACTTTTACTAACTAATCGCAATCAGCTAGACCGATTAACAAAGTAGGGTTTTTTGTTCAAATTAAAAAGAAAATAAAAATCAAACAAAGAAAACAATCAATTAAAGGTTAATTTAATCAATTCAAAAGGATATCTTTAGGATGGCGGTTTCACCGCGGGTCAACATTGTATTAGGTTTCATATAATTCCTCACACTTCTCTCTCTATCCGGGTAGTGGCCTGAAATGAGAATTACCCACTGTCGTGGTGTAATTCACTACTTAGGTTGAGGTTGATTCCACCGTCGTAGTAATCATTCCCCTAAACTAAGCGCATTAAAAATGGTCTCTCAGTTCCCACAATTAATTTTACAACTCCTTTGTCAAGGGTTTTATTGATTAATGTAGAATTCGTCTCTTTTCAACCGTTAATCCTTCTGTCGAAGTGATTAAGGGTATTAAGTTATTATTATAATGATCAAGCATAACAATAGAAATGGAGAAAACGAATCTATACCACAAATTTGAGAGAAAAATATGAATTATTGATATAAAAATGTCATACAATGCATTCCCGGGCTACTCCCGGTCCTAAATATTGAGGGTTTTAGCCTCTCATGTTCATCTCACACGAATACATGGTAGAAATTGGGGAATTCATAAGAAAAATGGGAAATAAATGGGAAAACCCATGAACGGAGAAGAATCGGTGGATCCTTGGCGTAGAACACGAGCTTCCCCGCCTGTCGGTGGTGGAAATCGTCTTCGGCAGCGTCCGAATCACCCGGGATGAGCTTCTGGCCTCCGTTCTCCTTTCTCTCCTTTCTCGGCACTCGTGCAATGCGATATTAGCTCTCCCCCTCGTGTGGGCGGCCGTCATTAGGTATAAGTCCCTAATTAGGTCGTCAAATAACAACAGCCGTCCGATCGAGATCAAAAGAGATCCAACGCATATCTGCCGGCGTCGATACCATCGACGCGGGTCGATGGTATCGACCCAGCGGATTAGCGCCAACTTTCCTTTCTTTTAGTCTGAGCGCCTGTGGTGATCTCGATACCATCGACTTGGGCGTCGATGGTATCGACTCCTGTAGCGTCGGTTTTGTCTTCTAGTGACGCTGTAGCTCTCCTTATGTTGATGGCATCGACTTTCGTCGATGGTATCGACTGCATCCTCGCCAGCAACCTGAAGTGATCTTGATGCCATCGACTTAGGTGTCGATGGTATCGACTCTGTGCTTCTCCTCTCGGCTGGCAATCTATGGCTTGTTCGATGGTATCGACGGAAGCAAATACTTGTTTTTCCTGAAATTTCACAACAAGACCAAGTAAATCCACACAATTTATAATAAGATGATAAATGATGCTCACAATAGTAAAACAAAGGGGATTTGATATAATATGATGGCAAAGACCAAATTAAGTGAATTATGCAATATTATCCATAAAAATGAGTAATTAGAGCACAAAACACATATGAAATTGGTCTATAAATGCGACTCAAAATCATCGCATCAGTAAGCTTGGGCCTAGAAAAAGCCATGTCAGAAAGACCTGCCTCCAGAAGGGTTTCCTGAAAAATACGAGCCTCAGAAAAGTTGTAGTGCACGCTTCCGATCTGTTCCTCTAGATTGCAGGTTGTATTAAAGTCGCCTAACAGTATCCATGGTTTGGTGAAGTTGTTCCCCATGTTTACCAAATGCTTCCATAGCAGTCTGTGAATAGCAATATGTGGATTTGCATAAACAAAGGTGACCAGCGTAGTGTTATTGATACAACATGTAATGAACTACTGGTGGTAGTTGATGATCTTGATAGTGCTTCCATCTTCATTCCAGTAGACCCAGATTCCCCCTGAAAAGCCTTGCGCTGCAACTCGGAATGAGTTCCTGAACCCCATTTTAGATATCATTTGTGTAGCTTTAATCCCACTCTGCCACGGCTCAGCAATCGCTACTATCTTCAGTTGTAATAGGACATTAATTCTTTGATATTGAGTCTTGTCTCCTTCTTTCCTATCCCTCGAATATTCCAATACATGATGTCTAGCATTGGGTAACTGGTTCAGTGATTTGGGTAATCTTTCCTTCAGTCACAATTCCTTCTTGGGCAGTGCTTGCTTGGTCACTGTCAGCTGCCGCATCTATTTCACTCTCCTTGCCCGGAGTTTCAGTGATCTCCTCCCCTACAACAACTTTTATCTGTTGCTCCTGCGTTTCAACAGATCTCTTGTCTGGGGTGTCCTGATTCAGCCTTCTTGGATTCTTCTGTCGTGGTTTAGATGTGGTGACAATTCGCTGCTTTCTTTTTCTTTTCATTTTTGGCCCGCTTCCCTTATGTTTTCTCCCTAATGCTACCATTTCCGTGGATACTAGTGCATCATTTATATGTTGCAGCTCTACCGGTGAGATATTCTCTTTTTGTGTTTCTGTGGTGGTGTTAACTTCAACAGCCATCGATTCTCCCTCGATCATCTCTGTTTCTTCGTCATTAACCTCTATTACATCAACAACGGCAAGACTGACAACCTTATGCTTATTGCTTTGCTGTTTCTACTCTTTGGCCATTTGAGACACCATATTTGTAATGTCTTGCAGTGGGTTGTTTTCTCCTCTCTCATCAGACGTCGGCTTAGTTTGCACACCTATTTTTGTATTCGTGTTGTTCTGGGGCATCTCCTGACTTCGGGGTTCCTCATTTCTGTCTTCTTCCGCTAGGTGTTCAAATGGATTAGCTGTCTGTGGTGAGGTATGTTTCTCATCGTGCAGTGGGCCTCTTCTTCTCCCCTTCCTTCCTCTCTGTATCTTCCATTGTTCATCGGCTCTCTGGGACCCGAATGTCATATTTTCGCTTCCCTTGTTGTTTGGGGGTGTCTCTGTCCCATTCACTTCTTGTATGGCAGTCCAGTTCTTGGATGTGTGGCCCTCCTCTCCGCAGAGGGCGCACACCCATGGGAGACCTTCATATATAACTTTGTACTCCTCCACATTAATTAGTATGTGCTCTGCCAAGTCCCTTGATGTATCCAACTCGATTGCTAGTCTAGCGAAACGGCTCCTTGTCTGGCTAGCAGTATGATCATCCACTTTTATTAACCTTCCTAATGCTAGCCCTATGTATTCATACATAGTCGGCACATATAGGTGTAGAGGAAGATTAACAATCCTTACCCATGCTACGAACAATTCTGGGTACTCCTCCCTTGGTTTGAACGTTGGGTACCACTCCCAACCCGAATATCTTCCATGGCCCTCCTGTCGGGGCTTCCTCGAAGTCCCTTTTACAAGATAATTGGATGATGAAGTGCCCCATCTCCATCTCCTACATGTTGAAACGTCCTGTTATTTTCCACATGAGCTTCACACGATCTCTTAACGTCATGTATCTGATCTCGGATCCCATTAGCCTGACAACCGCAACGTATCTCCAAGGTTGTGTTAATCTATCTTCAGCTGCTGGAATGATGGATATGGCTGGCTTCCCTTCAGCTTCTCCTAACGTAACATCTCGAGCATATAGTTCCCCAATGAAAGGCCTGTCAATGAAGGTTTCATTTCTCATCGCACTCTATACGCCTGAGATGGCTCCACTATAGTTAAGTAGCGGTATGGTCGCAACCGTGCTCCGCCGTTGGTCTATCTCCTTGTTAGGGTCTGTTGGCGTTGCTACAATCTCCGTCTCCTGGTTAGATTTCCCCCCATCCTGAGGCTCTATCTGGTTCGAATGTGTACAGATCGGATTTATGTGTGCTGCGTTGCCAGTCTCATCACCTTGCCTTCCCTTCATGCTTGCGTAATTGAGGTGCAATCCAATCTCTTGGATCATGATCCCCCCATCATTTTGTAGCGTCTGCCGATCAGTATGTTTTTCCGTGTTGTCCTCCTGGCTTTTCTGATCTGCTGCCCCTTGTTTTTCTGGTTCCGATCCTCCTCAATCCACCTCGGAAGCCATCGTTCGCACTCTGCCGCCGTCATCGCCAGTCCCCCTCCGACCCCTAGGTTTCCCCGTCATTCAAAACTACACATACCAACCTATTCATTTATGCTGACCGATGTTTTTTTTGTCGGTGTTTTAGGTACAATGTTGAAAAGGACAAACAGTAAAGTGACATTGTGACATCCCCAGATTTTCTAAAACTTAATCTAATGTGTGACATCCAAATTGAAACCCTCACCTCAGCAAGAATCCCAATTTAAACACCCCAAATAAGGCTAAGAAGAAGAAAATCAAGGGAGTCAAAAGGAAACAATAGGAGCACATGTACATGAACAATAATAAAACCATACACATATGTTCACCATTCGACACATAATTACAACATGAATTGTTACAACATTTGATATTACATATTAAACATCAAACTTGTACATATACATGTACTACATCTAAACAAGATGATCCTAAGGCAATAGGTCCACCTGTACATCAGCTCGCCATACAACTCACAACTATCTTGGATCTTCAAGAGCATAACCACAACCTAAACAAAAGATTACATGTGGTACACGTCAACACAATATTCAAGAATATTGTACTGAGTATGCCTACGTGTCTTTTATATACCTCTCATCATTTCATGGAAATAAGATAAAACTAATACTTGGCAGTAACATAAGAAATTTAAGAAAATCATATACTTGCACAAAGATGTTCAATTACAAAAGAGAAACATATTTTATGCGCATTTTCCATTATACCATCCATGCATTTACTACCTGACAGTTGAATGCATTAAGGCCTTTATGATCTACTACCAAAGAGTTGGATCATTTCACAATGTGATCTACTACCAAAGAGTTGGATCACTTTCAAGTACTTTACTACCAAAGAGTTGAAGTACCTATTTCCAGCACTTTACTGCCAAAGAGTTGAAGTGCTTAGATATAATGGAACAAATGTATTATGTTTCATGTGTTCATAGCAATAAGTATGGAAAATCATGCAACATATCATACAGGAACAATCATTTCATCCAATATCATATGCCAAGTATTTTACTACACATATAACACAAGCATATTGTATAATAAGCCAAGTAAGAGGTAATGTCGTACCTTGATCAAGAGACATTCTAACCCATATTCCTGATGTCATCTATATCTTGATCAATCCTTGATTATGATAAGATCAAATACTATCATCAGGTTCTCACCATCTCAACCCTAGTTATGATTCATTTTAGGGTTTAGCTTTGTCATTAGGGTATTCTCATAATTACTTGTATTCTTGTGTTAGATTTATCTTACTCATGTCATATTCTAGATTAGTATATGTAATCTGAATATCATGTTCTATATCATTATTTATACATATTAAACCTAGGTTGCATGTATTATCAAAACTAGGGTTACAACCCATGTATTAAGGGTCAACTTTATATAACATGGATTGTATTCATCATCATTATATCATAATTAAATCTAAGGTTCCACATAAAGATATGAGCTTACTCTATAAATTTCATCATTTATTGAGCATGTATGCATTTATAACATTTTTCTTTAGGGTTATTAGCCTTAATTAGCAATATGGAGAAAAATACATAATTTCGTGCTTCAACATTACAATTACTAACATCAGTTGGATTCTAAACATGATTATAGACTTAGTGAAATATTCTCATAATCTGAGGCCATCATTTGATTTTTATTATCCATCATATGAGCATTTCACCAATTACATGATATCACTATTATTAGTGCATCAACATCCTAATATTATGCTTTCTTTGTATTCTAGTAATTTTTCTGAGAATTTTAGTACCTTACTTGTATTTTTCTGATAATCAGGCTATTTATTATGAATTATGAAAGATCAGGGGAATTTAGGGGAATTCACATAATTGTGGCCAATGGGAAGCCACCACGTGTCTCAGCTGCTGGGGCTGGGACCCAATCCGGATCTTGGGTTAGATCCATAGACTCAACAATCCACTAGCCCAATCACACTCCCCCATTCTTGCTTTCTCACCCAACCTAGACTCCCGTACGCCTACTCTATTTTGTGTGGGTGTCGCCGCCTGGGCATCCTTCGGCGAGGCATGGCAGTCAGTTCCTTGCTCCTCGTGAAAGACTTGATCTGGATTGAGCTTTGTCCTCTCTCCCTCTACGTCGTCCGCTTCTTGGCTTTGCTGCCAGTGGCCTCTTCTGGTACTTGATGACTCGATGCCACCGAGACCCTATCAGTGGTACCAACCCTGGAAATGTCTTAGTACTACTGATAAGTGTATCTATAGCACTGAGTTATCGTCTGGGAGTTGTAACTTGATTTGGGTGCAAAACTCAATACCACTGATCATGTTTTTGATGGAATCAAATCAACACAATCCAATTACTGATTCTCTCAGGATGGTGAGTTTGTAGCACCGACTACTTTCTTTGATGGTTCTGATTCCATACTCAGTAGCACCAAGCAGTGTGTTGGTAGCTTTGAGATTTCTAGAATTCCCTGTTGTATTTTTGTGTCATGTTAGTGGGTACTACTGACATAGATGTAGGTAAGACTGAGTTGTAATGAAAATTCACGATTTACTTGAAATAATATAAAAATAACATAGGTCTGAATAAAATGTGATTAATTCTAAATGCAAGGGTGATTCATAGACTAACAATAATAAACAATGCATAAATATATATATCTAGATGATCAATTATGCACTAAATGTATGTGAAAATAGCATGTGAAAAGCAACTAAAACTTAGTGCATCAGAGAGACAAAAAGTATGTGAAGAACAATGAAACATCCCTTGTCGTTTGGGACTCCTCCTCCAGTAGTGACCCCTCTACCTCAAATCTAGATGAATACATCATGTCACTCATGGAAAGCATTAATGAACAAGTTACTGAGGTAAGTGAGGTAAATTTCCATTAACTAACTAATAAAGTTCATATTGTTATTGTCCATGCTTCCCTCACTTATTATTATAAATTCAAGTAAAAGAAGAAAATATTAGAAAAAACATTGTTGAATTGTATGTTGAAATAGAAACTCTTGAGCAAAATGAATGTTTTTTGAAAGGTACTATGGACAATCCACAAGAGATTAACCTTGATCTTGAGCTTTAAGATGATGGTGTTGAAACTGAAAAATATGCATATCTTAAACCAATAAATGTTCTTAACAATGAAAATCAGATCTATTTTGATGAATTTACCATGCTTAGAATTCAAATATGCTACATTGTTTGTTAGATTAAATGATCTTGATTCTAGACCTATCTTTCTTTCAAAGACTTTTCTATACTAACTCATGTAAAGGAATCTTATTTAATGAAAGCTCTTTATTTAGAGGAGATCTTTTGTATGCTAAATATGTTATTGCTAGTTTATCTTCTATCATCAATGATCATAGTTGTGAAAACTATAGGCTTAGAGCTTCATTCAAATAGTTTCTCACAAAAAATAAGTTCTTGAACGAAATACTACACCACTCTATGCAACAAATGGGTAGAAGTGGTTTATGATATGAGGGTGTCCAAAAGAAAAAGGATAAGGGAGCACTAGTTTTCCATGGAGAGTCTTTCGGCTCAAAGACCAACATGGTTTGTTCTCATTGCATATGTGATGATCATTTTTCTTCTTTTGTCGATATAAGAAGAAGGGGGACAACACCAAAATTATTTCGGTCTCCAATATATCCTAGGATTCCAAAGTTTAGATTGGGAACCAACCTTTCATTATTTTTAGGCCAATGCAAAGAAGTTAGTTATAAGTGGATGATCCAACAATATGACCAAAAGAAAGGAGCCACCTCAAATATTTTAAAAGGAATAAAGGTAGATCTATGAGTTTTGGAGACAACAAGAAGGATAAGGTTGTATGTGAGGCTGATATAGGTGATTCCTTATGAATCAAGAATGAACTCCTTTTATATATCCTACATCACAACTTATTTAGTGTTCGCAAGATATGTGACTATGGTTATGTTGTATAATTTATATATATCAAATGTTTGTTACTATTTTCCCGCACTTGAAATTTTAAATATAAGGAAACTAAAATTGGAAATCTATATACCATTGTTCTTCACTCTCTAATCTTGTAATTGTAAAATCTCTTGTATAGACAAACATGATGTTTCTTTGTGGAATAGTAGGCTTTGTCATGTAAACATTCATCAATTGAACAAATTGAGTAAGAATGATTTATTCAAAGAAATTCCTCATTTGAACATTCAACAATATGATGAATGACGACCTTGTACACAAGGGAAGTAAACCAAATATCCCATCAAATTCACTTGAGTCCTTAGTAATAAAAGTGCTCTAGAAGTTCTTGATTTTGATATTTTTGGACCAATGACAAAACAAATACTTAAGGTTAGCAAGTACGTCTTGGTTTTGGTAGATGATTTTTCCCACTTTATGTGTAACTCTTTTTTAGTTTGTAAAAGTGGTAAATTTTATATTGTATATTCCTCTTGCAAACAAATTTAAAACAAAGCTTCCGTTAAATATTGTTTGTCTACAGTGACCATGGGGGAGAATTTGAAAATGATTTATTTGAATTTTTTTGATGATTCTAGTTATGTGAACAACTCCTTTAATGAAATGTGGTTGCATAGTGGAATAACAGATATTTATAATTGATGGATATGACAATTCTCTTAGATTATGAACCTCCTAAAAAGTTTTAGGATGAAGTTGATATCACCACTTATATGTGCAAAATTGAGTTTACACACATCCTATGGTAAAGAAAACCCCTATTAGTTATGGTGTGGTAGAATTCAAACTATTGAATGTTTTCATGTTTTTTTAACACCCAAGATCCACTTGATAAGTCTAGTGCTAAATCATATAAGTCTTTCTTTCTTGGATATAGCACTAAAACCCTATTAGTTATGGTGTGGTAGAATTCAAACTATTGAATGTTTTCATGTTTTTTTAACACCCAAGATCCACTTGATAAGTCTAGTGCTAAATCATATAAGTCTTTCTTTCTTGGATATAGCACTTCTAGTAGAGAATAAAAAGTATACATTGTTGATCTATCTGAAGTTAAAGAATACATTAATGTTAAATATATTAGATTAACCCTTCAATATCAAAGGTTTTTTCTTGTGATGATATGCTAGATGATTGTCATCTTTAAGATGATTGATCACAATGAGAATAAATGAAGGATCTCACTACCCACTTTTCTAAAGATCATAAAAGTGATTATTATAGGCAATACATTTGAAAGAGTGAAGACATGGGTTTCATTCAACATTGAACATGAAAACATTGTCTTCATTTCAAAACTTCAGAAAAATAATGTAAAAGAACTTGTTTAAGATGTGGAGTGCATTCTAGATTTGCAAGAGGATATGGAACAATTGATAAGAAAAAGTTATGGACCCTCGTTCCAATATTAAACGATATAAAAATCATTGGTTCCATGTAGGTCTACCAAAACAAACTTGATGAGTATGGAAAGGTGGTAAGATATAAGGTAAGGTTAGTTGAAAATAGTTACAACTGATACAAATGTATTGATTTTTATGAAATGTGTGTTCCTATTCTTAGATTAGAATATACATATCAATGGTACTTCCTTTTCTAGTCATAAATACTTCTTGATATAACAAATTATGTTAAAAGTGCATATTTAAATGGTGAACAAGAATTGGAAGTCTTTCTGACTCAACCTCTTGGATTTGAACATAAAACACATGCAAATCATGTTTATCTTTTCTAAAAGACTCTTTATGCTCTCAAACAAGTACCTAAATCTTAGTATTAAAGCTTAACACCTTTTCTATACTGATAATGTATATGGTATGTGAAAGTTGATTATATAGTATTCTTGAAACACACATTATGGTTATTCAATACTATGTTGATGCTATTAATTTTGGCGATACTAATCTTGATCTTTGTCAAGAATTTAGTGTCACAAAACTGTTTATTACCCAGATACCCACTCCTAATGGCTATGAATCCAAAGGAAAGATGACTTAGCATCCATCTCTAAAATGGATCACATAACATATGCATGAATAATACCACAATCAAAAACTAAGGTATGAGAGAACAAAGCGTAAAAGAATGCTAAAATAATACCTACCAAGATCTTAGGTCTCACATATTAACTGTGTAAATTCCATTTTGCATGTCATTATATATTATCTGATTAATAGTAGATTATGATATGGACTGGAACCAACGATCATTGTAAAAGATTCATGGTGTACATGTTACATAAAATCATGAAATGGGTACATGTAAGCATAATTGTACTGAGTATATTGTGCAAAAATATAAAATTGCAAGTTTAAGAGAACATATATTGCTTGAAAAAATAATATTGTAATAAAAAGTAAGGAATCAATGCCATTTAAGGACTTTCTTATTAAGATGCAAGCATATTTTAAGTTCATTTGCCTTATACCAACAATATCATAAGGCCATTGACCAACTTCTCAAAGAAAGAGGTTTGTGTGGGCGCTCAAGATTAGCTACCCTATTTCAACATGAGCGACTACAAGATTAAACGTAAAGAGTTAACTCTATTCATAAGGGACCTCAAGGCCATCACCAACATCTAACCTTTGTATCAACATTGTCTTCCCTATCTTGACAACTCAACTAGGACACCCAACCTTGTATCCTTACCTTTGGAATTAGGCAGTTGTACAAGGTTGTATAATTGACACCTATGATTATTTTATTCATGTTTGTTCAACATATGTAATTAAGACCAACACATTGTATATATCGAGAACATATAGCTCAAACAAGTATATTAAGACAAGAATTTATACTACATATATACATGTAATTTTCAATATAAATCGTCTGGCCAATAGGAGGATAAAGCATACCTTGACATGAGAATTAGATTATATGAAATTATTTTGATCTTTCAAAAAAGTCAGTAAAAGAGATCTCAATATTACAAGCTAGTGTGACTAGATTAACATCACAATACTTAGTAATCTAAGTTCCAAATTTCTCAATGATTGATTTAAGCATCTTCATTGTTCATGTAATTGTTCATCATCAAGTCACATACTACATCATATATAATTTTGACTGAGGATAAAGCATCCTAGTAACATCAGGGATTCTAAACTTATATATAGTTTCATGATTTAATACGGAAATCATAATATTTGAATAATATTAGTGTCTAAATCATCATAACATCCATTTAAATCTGAGTAATTTTCATGCAATATGGCCATCGTTCAAGTAGAAGAGAGATCAAGTTTGATTTAGTATCACAAAGATCAATAAGTTACTAATTTGGGTTCATAAAATAGCATGGGAGGCCATTAGGGTGATATTTTTACAAGAACAGGTCTCAGTTTAGCAACATGCACATTAAGCCACATTTCATGTCATATTTAAGTCACTGACTCATAAAGTGGATATAAGGGTATCACATGATTTTTTGTTACAATTAATCATAAGGTATGATTTAAATTCCAAGATAAATATTTGAACATATATTATCAGTACAAACATAAGGCTTAAAGAATAAATATCAAAAGTCCATGATGTCCCATTTAATGTCACTTTTCATATCATCAAGTTGGAAAAGAGTTTAATTATGGTAAAAATCAATTCTTAGATAATTTAGGCATTAAACATTATAAAGAGTAAACATTACGAGTTAGAGTTAATGTAATTAAACTGAGCTTCAAATTAATGATCATTATCATTAAATTGCATATGATACATATTTTAGGGTTCATTTCAAAATTTAGGGTCATTAATAGGTAAAATAATGATCAAGTTCAAATCGTAGATCACAAGACAATATATGATATTGATAAGGGTCATAATAAACAAGTGGGTTCATGATATGTTGATGGTTGAGCATTTAATATCATTAATCATGTAAAATAGATGCATGTGATGCCATTTTCGACATAACAACACCTATAAGTGTAGTTAGACTTTAAAACTTAATTCATTGGATAGATCTTATTTTCTAGATCAAATTTCATATATAGTATGCTATTTTGGATTTAGGAATCATTTTCTACAGAATTTGCAACATTAGACATGTTCATTGAAGAGAGAGAGAGAGAGTGAGAAAGAGAGAGAGAGGGAGAGCGCTCAATGCCTCAATAGGGTGCTAATGTGACACACCACCATCGATCGACTTTGGGACATGCGGGTTCCAGTGGGAGCGGGTTCTGCGGTCTTTACTGATTGGTCAAAAGTGAGAAAAAGAGAGGGAAAGGGTTGGGCCACTTGTGATCTGCTCCTGTATCTTCAGACCAATGTGCTCCCGATCTCAATCTAGTGGAGGTTGTGTGTCTTCTTCATGATGCTATAGCCCCGCACAACATCCCCACTCATGGTGGAAGATTCTTCCATGTCTCTATGGATAGATGACTAGGGCCATGGCAGGGCCCTAGAATGGAAATTGTCCTCCCTTGGCATGGCCCTATGGGATGATTAAAGTGCTTGAATCCACCAAAGAAGGGCTAGGAGAAGACACCTAAGAAGGACCCCCCCGACTGGTGCCTTGCAGCCAAGGATAAATAAAGAAGGAGAAGAGGTAGGAGAGGAAGGGTTTGGGGAAACAATTGAGTGTGATAGAAGTGGAAAACAAAGGGGAATGTGCTCCATTTTCAAAGGGGTTAAAAGAGGGCTTGAAAAAATGTGAGTTCAACAACTATCCACCTTGGACCCAAATATGGTGGTTGGTAATGGTTGGAGGGGTGATCCATGCACATACTATACACAAATTCTACTTGAAAAGAGTATGGTTGAGGTTGGGAGGATGGGAGAAAGACTTTTTTGGTCTCAATTTGATCTAGGTGTTGTTGTAGAACTATTCCCCTACCTTGTTTGAGCCCTAGGTCTACTGTGGCACCAATAACCAAGGTAGAAGACGACCTACCATCGTTCGATCTAGCATGAGGTTTCATGGCCATTAGATTGTTGGTTTGGGGTACACAGTCACAAGGGGCTATCAAGGAACAACAAAGATAAGAGCAATGGGTCGAGGCTCAAGAAGGAAAAACACGAAGAAAAATAAGGGAAAAAGGTTGGGAAAAGGGAGAAATTGCACTTTATCAATCATAGATTATCAATTGAGAAACATGTAATTGAAAAATATCTAATTAGTGATGAGGGTGATCATAGAGTCAAATGCAGAGCATTATGAGTCAAGGTTTGCATATATGGAGGAGATAGAAAAAAAAGATGTTATATTTAGTTATGTAATATAGCTTGAATTTGATATGAATATGATGGGGGTTCTTTCCTTCTTTTATGGATTTCAAATCAAGATAACTAAATATGTTAACTTCATTAACAAAAGAAACTGCACTAATGAACTCTTGAATAGCTTTGTGATGGAAAATAGCAAACCAATAGATACTCCCATATCAAACACTACAAACCTGATAGAGATGAAGAAGATGAGAAGCTCTATAGAGACATGATTTGTAGTTCACTATATATTTCTTCCTCTGTACCTGACAACATTTTTAGTGAAAACTTGTGTGCTAGATTTCAATCAAGCCCTGGGACATCCCATCTAGTACTAGTGTAGAGTAATTTGAGGTACTTACACGAGACCCCAAATTTTGGTTTATGGCTCCCTAATTTAAGGGATTTAAATCTAACCTTTTATAGTGATTTGAAGTATGTCAGATGGTTAATTGATAGAAAGAGCACAAAAGTGGAGCTTAATTCCTCCTTGGACTGCGTTTAGAATCTTGTTTCTCCAAGAACCAAAATATTGTGGCTCTGCAATTTACCAAGAATGAATACATAGTCATTGGTATTTTTTGTGCCCAAATATTATGAATGAAGAAAATTCTTCAAGACTTTAACATTCACTATGATGCTTCTCTTATATTTTTGTCATAATACTACAACAATAAATAACTCTTAAGATCATATATTGCAGAGTAGATCTAAACATATAAAGGTACGTAATCATTTTATTCATGATCTAAACATATAATACATTTATATTTCTAATGTGGACATAGAAATAGCAGATGTCTTCACCAAACCTATGGATTGGTAATAATTCAACTTTATTGGGTGAAATTTCTAATCACTACCATTGATGATGCTAGTATGTCCCCTAGTTAGAGTTTTCTTTATTTTCCGTTGTCATGTTCATATCTTCCTATCATCTAATCGTGTTTTTTATGTTCCCAAGTTTGAAATGACCTAGCACATGTTTTTGGGTTACATCATAAATGATACTATTCTCTATATTTTAACTCTTTATACTAGCCTATTAGAGTAATTTCTGCCTCACTATCGTTGACATTCATATAGACTCAATTTGTATGAATACATAGGTATCTAGGACTTAAAATAGTATTCTTGATGTTTGGAGATAATAAATTATATTGATCAAGTTTGTTCTAGGGTAACTCGACCAACGGGTCTAACTGAGGACTTTCCCGAAGCTAATGTTAGTTGAATTACCCAACACCCAAAATTGGATGACAACATTGTTCCACTATCGATAAAGGTACAACAAATGAGTTTTCTCCCTCTCATCAAGGGAAACTCGACCTACTACCCTTCCTTCTAGTCTCTCCTCAAACCCTAGACCTTTATCTCCCTAACCCTAGATATCTTTGTTCCAAAATCCACCTCTCTCTCTACCTCTACCTCTTCCTAGGTTGTTCATGTTATGTCCCCTTACTCCTTAGAATTGTTTTTAGTAAGATAATGTATAATGCCAATGGAGAAACTTCCAATGGGACCACTATTACTCTTGCTTCAAGGGATTTATCTAAGCTAGATCTACTTTCATCAACTCATAGGGTATTACTAGGTAAATATATCTACTTCTTAAAATTCCTTTCACATTTTATACCTATGTGGGTGTTGGGTTAGATAATTTCGGAGTTATATTTGTCTTTGTGGAACAATGCCTTGATTGTATCTATGTACATCGATGATTATGGTTGTAAAAGGGAAATTGATAAGTTCTATGCAATTCTCACATGGAACTATTGTACAATGGTTCCAACAGCCCATACTGAGATAATAAACTTTTCCATGGTTCTCATAATCAAATTCCATGTCTCTGACAAAACGCCTACTCCTACTTCACTGGTTACATACTCGGTCACATGACTTCCTTTGTTTCTCAAAACAACACTAGGATACCCATCAACCCTATTCACTAAAAAAACCTCATTGTTAATCTAAAATATCATACAAGCTACTAACGGTTGTTATAAGTGAGACCTTAGTTAATGAGTCTACTCTAATCATTAAACTTTCTTCCACTCCAAGTGTCGCCTCCTCCCATACACATCTACACACCCAATGCTCTCATCCATTCTTGCTAATTAAACGTAGTAGATATTATTGGTAAGGTATGCCCATAGAGCCAATCATATGATGATTGACATGGCATAATTACCTAAAAGGATTTGATTAATAATAACATATATAAAGGAAAGGTTCAAATTCATCAGTTTCACTCAGTTATGAGATAATGCGGATACAGAGTCAATGTCTAGAGAATGATATTACTCAATGACGTATGTCTTCAAGTATTAGCCTTGTGGAAATGAGATCATACATATGTTAAGAGTAAACATACATATTCTAAGTATGTCCCTAGTCGGTTGTTACTATGGAAGGTAGATAGACACCAGTAACACATAAGACTAGAGTGTGAATTGGTTGATGCCTGAGTCTCACTAAGTCATGATATGGAAATGTCATGCCAAGTAGACAGATACATGTTAGGGAACTATGTATCAAACATACCCACCTTCAGAGTGACACATGGTTGTGGTGGTCACAGTCATCTCTCATAGTGAAGGAGGTGATTGTGATTCTTAGACCTAAAATCACTACACTCATCACATGTCATTGGGTACGCTTTGACATCATCAAACACAGTCCTGAAACATGTGTTTCTATAACGGAGATGATTCGATGACTTTGACACATGAGGATAGATTGTGAGTGACAAATATGAGATTTTTCCCTCCTACTAGAGTATGATATCTTGGCCACTTGATAAGAGAAATTGAGAAATGCATGTGCATGCACATGTGAATCAATATATGATATTGAGGTCACATTATCTCAAACATTCTTCTCTTGGTTCAAGGAACATGTATTGAACATTGAGAGGATGACCTTCCATGCCTCGAGTTCATCATGGATATCAAAGACAAAGGAATTATACAATCACTGCAACGCCTTACACAAATTGTAGGCTGAAGTTGATCTCCAACTTTCCATTCACTTGGGTAGCACTTATGTGTGACTAGGTACCACTCATTGCTTGAGATGTCATAAGATAGTTATGGACATTCACTGCCAACGTGACATGGGACCTATAGGTTCACACTCATAGGAAATCATCTAGAAGAGGAGTTTGATCTTGAATGATAATTGGATTGATTACTCAAGTGTTTAGGTATTCATTTCACACAACAAATTGACTGATTGGCTGACTAGTCTGCCAAAGGACCATCTCACTGAGTGAGATGGTCTTTTAGGAAGCTAGAAGGGCGTCTGAAGTGTTGATATGGCCATTTGAGTTGTAAGGGTGATCCAAATTCAAATTGGCTTTGTTATTCCCTTGAATTGATCAGTTCGTTATGATTGAACCAACTGGCTCAACTCACCAGAAAACCATATGGGTGAGTGAGACAGGTGTCTCTCCTAGATGAGATGGCTCGATTGGGCTGAACGAAGGTTCAAGATGTTTCCCGAATAGTTTCAATTGCACAAACTTGGACTAAAAGTAATTAATATTTAATATTAATTAGAATCGAAAATTGCCAAATTTGTATCCAATTAGGAAACTATCAAATGGTTGTTTGGCAGTATGAGACGACCGTCTCCTACCTCATACAACTTCTTGGGTGTTCCAGACAACCGTTTATCATCTTGTAGGTTGCAAAAGTTCTAGTTCTTCTGGCCCCTTCCACACCCACACAATCCCATACAGATTGGGAACCCTGACCCTCACCTCACTTATAAAAGGAGGAGTATTGGGGGCTTGCCAAGATACAACACAGATAACTAGAATCATTTCCTCTGATAATTGTTGTCCTCTCTAGTTGTGGTAACCAAGAGAGCCCAAGCAAGTCCTACCCCATTGGAAGGGATAGCTATGGGAGAAAAACAACTTGGGATCATTGTTGGTGGGAGAGTAGGTTGGTTACTAGTACACCAATGGCACAGACAACTCCTTATTGTCTATTCTTGGTGAATGACAGGAGTTCTAGTTGGTCCATGTGGACTACTCTAGAGGTAGGATTCCTTTGGCTTCTGTTCAGACAGCAAAGTCAACCTACAATCCATGGTGCGACCACCAGATTTGTTGCAGAGGTTGTACAGACATCTGTTCACAGTGAAGACCAGGAGCTACACAACCACTGTCTAAGAGAAACTAGTCATTAGTTGCAAAAAAGCGAGTTTTGTTGCTGGACTTGCTCCAGGACCAGGTATAACTTGCTAAAACCATCCTTCTTATTTCATAGTAGTTGACGCGATCTTGTTTTTAAGGAAATATGGATGGATACTTTTTTTTGTTTCCGCTTCTATACTATGTTCCCGTATTTCCCAAAAGTGGTATCAAATCCATGCCAATTCACTATGTTTTAGGATAATCAATATGATCAGATTTTTGTTTTATCATTAATTTATTTCATACGAGGTCATTATTTAAACATCTCTCATATATGTATTTGATTAGATGCCCCATAATCCCAAACTAACACACACATACACACACACACACACACATATATATATATAGGGCCCATCTTTATTTCCCACGTGAGTAGCTACCCACCCACCCTTCCGACCACCTTTTTAAAAAAAATCGCAATTGTAGAGGACCATTTTGTCAAGCTACCCAAAAAATTTCATCCAAAAATAATATCATTTGCCCCACCAAAATAAAAAAACCCATTCTTATATATATTTGTTGTATATTTTGTACAAAGTTACTCTTTTATTCGTGTAGTTACTTTCTTACCACCATAGTTACTTTTTTGACAACAAAGTTACTTTTTTGACTAGGAGAGTTACTTTTTTGGATGTCGGGTAGCGAAAATCCAGGCTACCCGCGCGGGCAATGAATGAACGCCCATATATATATATATACATATATATATATATATATATATATATATATATATATATACATATATATATATATATGCAATTTTGATGTGTCCCCGGAAAAGTGGTATTTATGATGGATATGTAGCGTGGTCATGGCCAGTAGAAATCATCTATCTATGGTTGGGTGGTTTGGTTCTTTTATATCTTGGTTTGTGCACCGAGCATCTACCTCTGTCTTCCCAATGTAAAGTTAATCCTTTCCTACCTTTGCTCCCCTCAAATGTAACTCGAGGTTTCTCTCATTCAATTTAATAAAGTAGCAATAGGATAGTTTTTTTTTCATGCAACTACGTTGAATATGTTCCTCATCATTTGACACGACCAGTTCGTGAGACGAGGCGACCATATGGAGGACAGGATGATGGAACCAGATGACCGCCTGGTGCATTCCATCCAATTGTGTTACACACTACTCAATTGGAGTTTGAATAGATGCAACTTTGTAAACAGTCACACACGAAGGAATCACTTTCAAAATTTAGAAGGACCTACACAAACATACTTACATACACCAAAACACTACAACTGTAAGCGCATAGGGTCATGTCGTAGTATAGGAGGGCGGAAAGTATGTGGTCGATCCACAGGGAGAAAAGGGGGTAATAGAGCTAGGTTAGTTTTTGGGCTAGATTCCTACTGTGGAGTCTAGGTTTTAAGGGTTTGAAGGTTGTTTTGATTGATTACTCTAAGTTGAGTAAGAAATTGAGTAAAGGAATGTAAGGAAAAACAAAACCTAAGTTAATGCTAGACAATAATTCTAATGAATGAGGAAAGACAAGAAAAGGGAAGAGAAGAACAATCTACACTAAGGCAAGCATGGAAAGGTCTACACTACAATAATCTAGAAATTAGAGCAAAAGATCAATTAAATACCTAAACTAGCAAGAGCAAAGAAATAATAAGGAGCGAAGCTAACTAAGCAAGTAAAGACCTGACTAAGCTAACACTAGCTATGCAAGAAGGCAATTAGGGTTTTGAAGAAAAAAAGGGGTGTGTGGGATGTTTGGGGATGCACTTATCAATTAGGTTGGGAGTGACATGTGAACATAAAGATTTCATTTAGATTATCATTCCTAACAACAAGATGGAGTCTAATGAGTTATCTTAAACTACTAACTGGCCACATATATGCTAGGTTATGTATAAGGGAATTAGTCCCTAACACTCCCTACTACACTTGTGGAGCTCAATTGGGTTAGGGTTTAGGTTTAATTCAATTACAGTGTAAACAAGCCTTGGTTTCTAGGTTAGATGATCTTAGGATGATTAGGGGATGAGGTTAGCAATCAGAGTGGAAGTGAGGTTTTAAGCCTCCCATCACCCACATAGTAACCTTGAGAAAGCTCCATTCTAAGCACACCAAATTCATCTATTCTAGCTACTTAGATCTCTCAACTAGGGTTAAGAGAATTGTTTTGCATGTAGGAAGATGGGTGGCTAGCTAGAGATCCATGAATTGGACATAGGAACAAATCCTAAAATTCACACATGTAAGCAATATGCCTAAATTGCTACTTGATTTCAAGCACAAACCAACAAGCAATCCATGAAGAGTGTGACAAAAATAGAACATAATCATTAACAAATGAAATTACAATGTTTACATATCATTTTCCCCCAACATGTATCAAAGTGGCATTTTTTACCCCGAACAACCCACCAAAGGGGCCTAACTACTCATGGAAATGCAAAATACAAAAAGGAGGGAGAAAGAGGTAGAAGAAGCCATGGATCTCGGTGTAGATGGAGCATTAATTCTCCACTTCAGCTACTGTAGGACGTCCTCCTACTTCTTCCAAGTTGTAATAGCATGGAATGATGGTGGAATAGGGTCAAAACACTAGGAAACTAGGGTTTTGGTGGTGGAAATGGTGAAATGGAATGGAATGGAGGTGGAAATGGAGTGGAATTGGTGGAATGCAGAAATGGGGAGCTAGGAGGTGGTGGAAGGTAGCTAGGGGTGGTCATCCTTGTGCTAGAGCTGCCACCCAAGTATATATAGGTGGTGGGGAAGCATTAGGTTCAGTAGGGGTAAAGTGGGAAATACAGTGCAAAAGTAGCTAGGTTTTTTGTGAGTAGCACGACCGTGGTGGGAAGAAGTGAGAACAGTCATGGTGGAATGGAATGACCGAGGTGAGAAATGTAGAAAAATCACAGTAACTTGGACAAATTTATATATGATGTAGCACGGTCGTGGTGAGGCTAGGGTAGAACGGTTGTGGTGGTCACCACAACTGTGGTGGCTTGGAAAACTCTGGCCATTCTTAGCTCTTACATCATTTTTCACATGAACGTGCAAGGTTGCACAACCATTCTGGGTCAGTCCACCATGGCCATTCGGAGTGGCATGGCTGTGGTGATTCCTACTTTGCTTCAATGTGACTATGTTGACTTTGGATGAGCCAATACGAACGTGGTGGTCTCTTTTACAACACTTTGACTTAATTCTTTGTTCATTCATGGACATTTTTGCTTCAGTGGAGCTTTTTCCATTCGGGGTAGGTTCAAGGAGTCTCTGACTTAACTTTAGGCCTCTCCAAGGGTAGAGAAAACTTAGGATCACTCTTTCTCTCTCTCTTCCATCTATGCATGGTCTAAATGTATGAAAAACATGCAAATAAAGTCCATAAGTGCATTTTACACAAATATGAATATTAGGGGAAATAACATGTAATCTAACATGTATAGATGTAATTGAAATGCAATATGACACTGGATGAAGCCCTAAAATAGGGTTGAATTACCACCAAAAACATAACAAGTATGCTCCAACTTAATCTCTCTACAAAATTTTTACATCTAGAAATGATAAATGGAATGCAATATGTGAATATTGACTAAATGGGCTCAAAGATGACTAAGTACATACATTCCACCTCTCTCCTCTCCTCTTTCACAAACAAATCATGATTAGAGAACTGAGCCTACAAACTTCAAATATAGAATATAGATAACACAAACAATCCATATGGCTATCATATCACTCCTAGTAAACCATTTCATTGAAGTAAAGGTCAAAACTATATAATTTTACTATTTTACATTCATGCATTCAATATCATATGTTCCTCCAAACTAAGTAACCCACTCGGCTGCAAAAAAGGGAAAAATGAGCTAGGTTTGATATTTCGTAGCTCCATGAGCATGAAAAAGGAAGAAAGGGTTGTGAGCAGAGTTCGGAGAGATTTTATACACTCAATTTTTCTTTACATAGATGCTCTTAAATAGGAGCATCTTTTATTTTCTTTTTGCATTTTTTCTTTTTATTTTTCTTTTCCTTTGGTGTGGATAGGGTGCATGGTGATGAGAGTGAAGCGGGGAGATATAGATGTGGCTACCCCAAAGTTTTAGAGGTGGCCACGGCTGAATATGTGCAATTTGGCATCCATTCATGAGGGGGAGAGGTAAGAAGATGGTAGAATAAAAGTGAGTCAAAGTGGGGTTACTAGTATGGATATTAACATGAGTTCTCCTACATAAAAATTACTCCAACAATTTCATCAAGCAATGACACACTACATGAATGAGTAATATTAATTCCGCATTTCTATCATGAGATTCTACAAAACGCTTAGTGTTTGCATCTTGCTTCAATCACAATTCAACCAAACAGTTCACATGCATGAGACAGATGGTTCAAATGAAAAAAAATAAGATTGAGGCCATTTAGAAATAAACCATGATAATTCACTTGCATTTTTTAAACGTCATCATTTTTAATCCAAAAATAGAGATTGGGCCAAACCACTCTTTTTAGGCAAGAACTTCTAAACTTGGGCAAAATTGGCCAAAATAGTGCCAAATTGCCGTCAATCACATCTAGACCTTCATTGTGGAAAAATAAAGCAGGAAATAAGCAAATCCTTGTTAAATGATGCAAAATTTACCAAAAATCTACCTTATGTGCAATGCATGGCAAAAGGAGGATTTGTTTTTGAAAATTACATACAAATTGATAGAAAGTAAACTACATGACATGCAAGCATGCAAAGTAGGTAAAATCTAATATAGATAGCAAGAGTAATAAACAAAATAAGAAAACAAAACTAAATGGAAGGTGAAATGCAAAAAGGGTGAAATGGGAAAAAGGGCATACCGCCCTACCACCCCAAACTTTTGAATCATGTTGTCCTTAGCATGACACTAAAGTATAGGAGTGATGGGGTAGATGATCATTGTGGTGGCTCTGGTGGTGGCCCTCCCTATTGTGGAGGATGTTGGTAGTAGGAACCCAAGTAGTCAGATTCTAGAGGTGGGTAGTTATCATGATATGTTGACAGTGCGCTCCACCAATATTCCCCCCATTGGGGGTTCCTCTGGGCCTAGGCGTGTTGAAACTGATGCATGTGGTTGACCTCATAGTGCATTTTCTCATGGTCTAACCACATAGCATCCTAGGTACGCTGTAAACCCTCTTGTTCCCTCAAAATGCCATCCTGGGTTCTCAGTATACTATCTTGTGTGCTCTAGATGCCCTTCCGCTGCACATGTATAGTGGACATGTCATATGCATTCCTTGCATGATGTTGTTGCTGTTGTGATGCCTCTGCCACCTGTCTCCTAACTCGACATACATTTGATGCCTCTACTGCTCTCCTACCCATGAGGGCTCTCCCGGTCCTTAAGCTAGTATCACCTCTGGTATTCCTTCCCCTCTAGGGTGCTCCTGCTTGTGTCTCCTTAGGGTCTCCAAGAAGTTTGGAGCATTCCCATGTTCCTTTAAGACAGGAAGAGTGTGGTAGGGTAGCTCTGATGAGATACTTGGATATGGGGGGTTGATCTGATATATGATTTTCTGATACACTAAAGCAATCATAGAAGAACAAACAAAGTAGTACAGGTCTGCTAACTTCCCCCCTATTCCCTAGTATATCTAGAAACATCATGCCTAGGGCAACAACAATACATGTCACAATCCTTCCCATAAAAAATGGATTCTTTCTCTTAGAGGGGATTGTCTTCAGATGATCTATCAACAAAGTAGCCAAATTTATAAACTTTCCTTTAACCAGCCAACCCAAGACAAAAAGATATTTCTTTGTGCAGCTTCCTTGGTTTCCGTACCAATCAAAGATTGTGTTTGCAAGCACTTTTTGTACATAGCAGAGGAATGGATTGTGAGTCAGGCTTGTATTGAATTTCCCCACTAAAGAATTGCTATGTCCGGTGAAATACTTCCACATGGTGATGTAGGTAGTACTTGATTTCTTCTTTGTCGTACCCCCATCCAAGAGGGTTTTCATCTCATCACTGGGAGCAAACATCTTGTTTACCGTTATTGAAATAATAACCCAGCACTTCTCTCCAATCACCACTCTAATGGCATCCTCACCAGCATCAGAAATCTTCTCTAAAGTGGTCAAGAATTGATGTTTCGGTTCCCCATAAATGTCATGTTGTGTCGCCAAGATGTCGAATAGGCCTACTGCTTCCAATATACCCTGAAAATAAGCATATAAACCCATGTTCGCCATCATTACTTGACAAGCATAATAGGTGGCAATCAGCTTGTGTGTTAAGCACTCTGGGTGCTTAGGCTTCTTCACCTGACTGCTAGTAACCTTGGGCTCTCTCTCAGGCTATTGTTGGGGTGCCTCTAGATATGGTGCATCTGGAATTGCCTCATCCTCATCGTCTAGAAGAAATGGTCTCCATGCACGAGGTTGAGGTTGTGGCTGCGGCTTTGGTCTCAAGGATAACAAAGGATATGCCGCTAAAACTGGAGGCCGAGTGGATGCAATTGAGAGTCGGGTAAGCGAGGGTTGTAGGTGTGCACGCAGTGGATGTTGGGACTCTTCCTCCCCAATTGGTTCTATCAAAACATCTAATTATGCTTCCTTCAAACTGGTAATTTTAGCGGAGCCGGAGGCGGATGGTGGAGCGATAGATGCTGGAGTTGAAGAAAATCCATTCATGGATTGGCATTGGTAGGAAATCACTCCCTTGGTCTTCTCTATGGCTGATGTAGGGGTTTTGAGTCATTTTTATAGACTGGTTTTGCATACATTTTATGTGTATTTTGAACATATTTGTGATTAATTTCGCATGATTCACTACCTTTAGTCTATAATCTCATTTTGCATCAAATTTACCTTGTTTCATTTTATTCTGTATAAAAGATCATATTTGTGGGATTTGATTGGTGTTCTTCTCTTCATTTCAGGCAATTCGGATATCTGAATATGTCGATACCATCGACCTGGTCACAGTGTATTTCCAGAGAAGAGCAACCAGAAGTCGATACCATCGATGGGACTGTCGATGGTATCGAGAGAGCGTCAGTGAGCTAGATTTCCAGGTGTCGATACTATCGACCCAAAGTCGATACTATCGACCTCACCTCAGCAAACTTAGCTTCAGCGTCATATTCCAGAGAAAATTGATGCCTAAGGCGTCGATACCATTGACACACCGTCGATGGTATCGAGGCAACATCAGAGAGATCCCCAAGAATCATGCAAGTGCTGGTTCCTCATGCAGGTTGATACCATCGACCCACGTCGATGGTATCGATGTCGTTAGATCAGGTTTTGCTAAAGATCGTGTCTAATCGTACAGTGGTGATTTTTGGGTGACCTAAAGTGGTGCATAAACCTAATTACGGTGGCCCTAAGAAATCTATCATGTCATTAGCCATCGAAGAAGTCTCAAGAAGGAGAGGAGAGAAGAACAGAGCCGAGAGCTACGCCCCGATCATTCCAAGAGCCGCATAAGACATTTTCCATCGTCAGAAGGCTATAGAACGTTCACCCCGCACCAAGGAACGTCCGGATCTCCTCCGTTCAGGGGTTCACATCACATTTATTCACATTTACCTATGTTTTCCCTTTCTCTCATCATGTTTTTCATTGAGATGAACATGCAGGGCTAATCCCCTTTATCTTTAGGATCGGGAGTAGCCCGGGTAATCGTTGTATGATACTTTTTACATACTTTATCATAATTTGTCTCTTAAATCTGTGGCATGATGTCATTTTCTCAATTATATCATTATGATTGATCACCCTAATGATAATCTAATACCTTTAATTACTTTGAAAGAAGAATTAACGGTTGAAAAGAGACGATAATCACATTAACTAATAAATCCTTTGAACAAAGCGATGTATAGTTAATGGTGGGAAACCAGAGTATGATCTTCATGCACCTGATCTAGGGTATAGGTTACTACTACCGTGGAACCGACCTAGATTTAGGTAGTGAATTATGTCGCGACAGCGAACAATTCTGACTACAGGCCACTACCAGGAATATGATATGAATTAGGATAATTGTATAGGAATTAGTACAACAAGAACCTACGGTGAAACCACAATCCTAAATAGTCCATCTTTAATTGATTAAAGCAACCATTTAATCAATTGTTTTGCATTCTTTTATTTTTCTTTTCTTTTTCAATCAACTCGTAAACATTTTTAATTGGTCTAGCTGATCGCGAGTAGTTAGTAGGAGTCTACCGAGAATTTTGTGTCCCTATGTTTGACTCGGGCCTCACTAGGCCTATGTTACTTTGACGCGTGCACTTGCGTTATACGCACGGTATAATCGTGTCAAGTTTTTGGCACCGTTGTCGGGGACACGACAATTGTCGGCACTACGAGTGCTGCAAGAAGACACTCTAGGCCACATTTCATTTTTAATTTAAAATTTTTAATTCTTGAAATTAATTGTTTATCTCTCATATTCAGTAATCACCTAGCACTGTGCTTAATCAAATTTACTACCTTGCAGGTACTAGTGCATGGTGAAGATGCATAGCACAGACTATGCACAGACTACACACATTCATCAACCTAAGGATTCAGATTCAGCTTCTGAACCAGAAGCCATGGCTGAGGAATAGACTATATGGGAAAAGATCAAGGCTTCTTCCTCTTATGCATCTAAGGGACCAATTAAGAAGCAAGACATCAACATTCCTAACTACAAAATTGATCCAGGCCTAATTAAATTGGTTAAGTCTAATGCATTCCACGGTTTAAAAAACAAAGATCCAGTGACCCATATAAGTCAGTTCATGGAGAATTGTGACATGGTAAAGATCGACAGGTTTCCACAGGAGGTTCTTTACTTGAAGTTATTTCCCAGTTCTCTGGTGGGAAATGCACGAGAATGGCTACATAATTTGGACGACGAGTATGTGGAATTGTGGGATCACATGGTTGAAGTGTTTTTCCAGAGATTCTTCCCGCCTGAGAAGACGAATGATCACGTAAGAAAGATCCACAAATTCAGCCAGCAAGCTTGTGAAACATATTTTGAGACTTGGGAGCCATTTCAGATAATGCTGAGGAGGTGCCCACATCAAGGGTTAGACAAGGAGAAGCAGGTCAAGATTTTCTATTTTTATCTTTCTGAGCATGATAGAAGCAACCTGGATTTAGTAGGTTCGGGGTTCTTTTTGAAAAACACATATACAAGGTGTTGGGAGATTTTAAAAAACATGGCTAAGAAACAGTCATGGGGTGATAGATATCCACTAGAACAAGCCAGAGTTCCAGGGAAATTAAAGGCAATTAAAGAATTGAAAGACAAAATGGATCTCATAGCCAAGAAACTTGAAGAGAAAGAGGAAGAGTCTGATGAGGAGGACCAAGTTAAATTCAATCTACAACAGGGTTACAGGAGCAATGATTACTCTTGGAGAAACGATAGAAAATTCTCATGGAAGGATCCAAACAACTTCCTACAAGACCCAGATGCAAAGCCACATCCCACTGCAGAGGACAAAAGCACCGAGTTGCTCAGCCAAGTAGTGAAACAAAATCAAGAGTTGATGAATATCTTCGGTAAACAGTTACACTCTCAAGGTGAGATTTTGAATAAATTTGGGCAGATGTTGCAAAGTCATGGAGCGCAGATGAGGGCATTGGAGACGATTGTGGCCCAAATTGACAATGAAGTGGTGACCATGAAGCATCAAAATCAACAAGGACTGGCTGGTATTGTAGAGACTACTCAATCACATCATCAAGTTAAGTATATATATATGTGATTAAGGAGATAGAGCCCCCTATGGGGGAGGTCCATGAAAAGGGCAAAGTGCATTTTGAAACGGAGGCTAAGCCCTGTGTGCCATACCCCCGTAGCTTATATGGACTACCAGGAGGATGTCACCCTTTCAACAAATCCCACCAAGAACCTATCACAGCCGTGCCCACACCTAGGCAAGAGGAGTAGGTGAAGGCCATACTTAGCAGTGGAGCTACTACCACCGAGAAGGATGAGCAGCCACGAGCCACACCAACCATGAATGACGTGCCAAAGCCTACTCCAGAGGGTGACATTGAAGCAATCATAGGGGAGGAGACCCCAAATAGCCCATATGTGCCATCACACAAGCACATAAAGGAGTTAAGTGTGCCATTCTGGGATAGTCTAAATCTGAGGAAAGTGCAAAGGCACTTCAAGAAATTTCTTGAGATCTTCCGGAAGCTTCACATTAACAATCCATTGGTGGAGGCTATAGAGAAAATTCCTTCATATGGTAGATTCATGAAAGACTTCATCAACAAGATATGGTGGATCAAAGATACAGATGTTGTGTGTGTTAATGAAATAGTGAGTTCTATAATCCAAGGAAGGCTGCCAAAGAAGAGGAAAGATCCAGGATGTTTCTACATCCCATGTTCCATAGATGGCCAAAATTTTCTACAAGCACAGTGTGTCTCAGGGGCAAGCATTAATCTTATTCCACTTGCCACTTTTCAAAAGTTGGAATTTAAGAAGCCAACACAAACTTCCATGACAATTGAGTTGGCGGATGGATCCATTGTAAAGCCACAAAGTATATGAGAGGATGTTCTAGTCAAGGTCGAAAAATTCATCTTCCCTGTTAACTTTGTTGTCATGGACATGGATGAGCTGAAAGGAGGTGAGATGCTATTGGGAAGGTCGTTCCAAGCTACGACTGATGTAATCACTGCCATTGGGCGAGGTTACTTGACACTTGGGATTAGTGATGATAGAATTGAATTCAAATTGCCAAATGAATAATTAGAGACATCCCTTGACAACCCAGGTTAAAGGTATCTTTATGTCAAGCCTAGGACATTAAACAAGGGCGCTTGCTGGGAGGCAACCCAACTTTAGGTTTATTTTATGTTTGGTTATGATCTTTTTTGTGATGTACTTAGTTTTTGCTTAGGTTCTGATAATTTTTGTTAAAATGGTACCCTAACTCATGTTTTGAAGTGTGCAGAAATTTAAAGTCAATACTATCGATACCTCTATTGATAGTATCGATTTTGGATCAATAAACACTGAGAAAGAGTCGATACCATCGACCTTAGTGTCGATAGTATCGAGATTCCTGAAGATTTTCAGAAAAATTGGTGATAGAGATATTGATACCATCGACACTTGAGATTTCCCAGGCTTTTAGATACATCGGTACACCAAAATTGCTGAGCCTGAGTCGATACCATCGACTTTGGGGTCGATGGTATCGACACTTGTAGGACAGCTACATAAAATAGGCCGTAAAAGGTGTCGAAACGAGATTTTTTTGCATTGTTTTTTGGAGAGCAAAGAAGGATGAAGTGAGTAAAATCTTAGAACCACTAAGACACAAAAGTGGGCCACCGAAAAGAGGGAGATAGAAAGCATCACTTGGTCCACTTGAGCATCCAACCATCCTTTGTCACCACACTTCAAAGTGAACGGTATCACAGTTCCACCTGCTGAGATTGTTTTTGACTATGTGGCCATAGTAGAATTCAAGCTTAGGGGGGGGGAGATGGAACAATTTCTATCTCTTATTTCCTTTTCTTTTTAGCAATTTTCTTAGTTTTTAGGATCCACATGCTATCTAGTGTATATGTGGATGTTTAATGTAATATGTCATCTCTATGCTTTTCACATGGGAGTTATGTGCGTAGTCATCTAAAATTGAGCATAATTAAAAACATATTCAGAATTTTCAACTTGAATTTGTTTGAACTTGAGCACTTAACCTATGAAAATAATTGGGCTTGTCAACTTTGAAACATAAGATCATAACTATACAGCCGTATGATTCAAGAAATGTTGACAAACATGGATGTTGAGCCTAAACTGATTTAACAGTAATGGGACTTTAATCGAAAGTGAGAGAGAAACCCTTTGATTTATTCTTACACATGTCAGTAAAGAGGGAAATATAATCTATTCCAATGGTTTTGTACAATAGTCTTATGATCTATCCATTTCATTTCATTCAATATCCACCATAAGAACTGGAAGCACTTATAGTTTTTCATCTCTTGATTGCATGACATGTAGATTGGATTTCATTGTAGCTAGATTTTGCATCTATGCATTCACACATTCTCAAGTTAATGTCATTATAGTTGCATTTTGCATACTCTAGAGCATATAGGACTCTTTGTGCCTTATTTCTTTTGGAAAATAAGAAAAACTATAAAATTGTTCTATACCCTCTGAAAAGTAATTAGTAAGGCATCAATGATGTTAGCTAAGTGGAAATAAGCCCAAAAAAAAAATAAAAAAAATATGGTGAATGTTCTTCTAGTCAATTGGAAGATGAGGGCTTAAAAAAATAAGAGAAGAAATGTAAGTAAAAAAAAAGAGGGAGAAAAGTACTTGTTTCACCTACATGTATACATAAAGAAAAAAAGAGGAATAAGCACATAATGTAATTTTAGTAGTCATTCCATCTCATCTTGAGATGGAATGATAGTGCATGCACCATTCTACCAAAAATTTAGGCATTAGGTCATTTTCATACGCACATGCATCATTTAGGTCATTTTGCTGATTTTGCATGATAAAACTATTTGGTGCTTCTCTTTCTTCCACATCCACCCATTTCATCCACCCGTTGCTCAAAATGGTAGGCCACCCATGATTATCTCCTCTTTATTGTATACTAGGAGATCTTCTTCCATTTAGGTGGTAGTTAGGACTTGAGCAATGTAGATAGGAGATCACAAGATGGACTAAGTCTGAACCGGAGGAATTCATTATACCAACTGCTTTATTTGGTAGTGTTTGATTATCTTGGGGTGAACATTTCTTATGGATGATCATTGTCACCTTTAGGGTAGTTATTGTTCTGTGGTCAGTGAGGCCTGACATGTGCATGTCAGGTGTGAGACATACTGAGCTGTCTTTTATGCTAATATGTTCTTTAGTTGACTCTCACAATTCTATTCTATAGTTTTGTGCTCGAGGACGAGCAATGTTCAAGCTTAGGGGAGTTTGATGCAGGGGTTTTGAGTCATTTTTATAGAGTGGTTTTGCATAAGTTTTATGTGTATTTTGATCATATTTGTGATTAATATCACATGATTCACTACCTTTAGTCTATAATCTCACCCGGTCAGCGTTAGCGCAGCTGGTAAGGCACGGTGTCCCCCTCCGGGGGGAGCCGGGTTCGAACCACGCTATGGAGCGTTGGATTTATCACCCGCCAGTTATCCGGGCTATGGCTGGAAAAAGGATGCGAGCTCTGCCTAAGGCAGTGAAAAAATCCTTTTTTTAGTCTATAATCTCATTTTGCATCAAATTTACCTTGTTTCATTTTATTCTGTATAAAAGATCATATTTGTGGGATTTGATTGGTGTTCTTCTCTTCATTTCAGGCAATTTGGATATCTGAATACGTCGATACCATCGACGGATGGTTGATACCATCGACCTGGTCATAGTGTATTACCGGAGAAGAGCAACGAGATGTCGATACCATCGATGGGACTGTCGATGGTATCGAGAGAGCATCAGCGAGCCAGATTTCCAGGTGTCGATACTATCGACCCAAAGTCGATAATATCGACCTCGCCTCAACAAACTTAGCTTCAGTGTCAGATTCCAGAGAAAAGTGACACCTAAGGCGTCAATACCATTGACACATCGTCGATGGTATCGAGGCAACATCAGAGAGAACCCCAAGAATCGCGCAAGCGCCGATGCCTCATGCAGGTTGATACCATCGACCCGCGTCGATGGTATCGACGCCGTCAGATCAGGTTTTGTTAAAGATCATGTCTAATCATATGGTGGTGATTTTTGGGCGACCTAAAGTGGTGCATATACCTAATTACGGTGGCCCTAAGCAATCTATCATGTCATTAGCCACTGGAGAAGTCTCAAGATGGAGAGGAGAGAAGAACGGAGCCGAGCTACACCCCGATCATTTTGAGAGCCACAAAAGACATTTTCCACCACCGGAAGGCTGTAGAACGTTCACCCCACGCCAAGGAATGCCCGGATATCCTTAGTTCAGGGGTTTACAAGACATTTATTCAAGTTTCCCTATGTTTTCCCTTTCTCTCATCATGTTTTTCGTTGAGATGAACATGCGGGGCTAATCCCCTTTATCTTTAGGATGGGGAGTAGCCCGGGTAATCGTTGTATGCTACTTTTTACATATTTTATCATAATTTGTCTCTTAAATCTGTGGCATTACGTCATTTTCTCAATTATATCATTATGATTGATCACCCTAATGATAATCTAATACCTTTAATTACTTTGAAAGAAGAATTAACGGTTCAAAAGAGACGATAATCACATTAACTAATAAATCCTTTGAACAAGGTGATGTATAGTTAATGGTGGGAACCTAGAGTATGATCTTCATGCACCTGATCTAGGGTTAGGTTACTACTACCGTGGAACCGACCTAGACTTAGGTAGTGAATTGTATCACGACAACGAACAATTCTGACTACATGCCACTACCGGGAATAGGAGACGAATTAGGATAATTGTATAGGAATTAGTACAACGAGAACATGCGGTGAAACTGCAATCCTAAAGATTCCATCTTTAATTGATTAAACCAATTATTTAATCGATTGCTTTGCGTTCTTTTATTTTTCTTTTCTTTTTCAATCAACTCGCAAACATTTTTAATTGGTCTAGCTAATCGCGAGTAGTTAGTAGGAGTCTACCAAGAATTTTGTGTCCCTATGTTCGACTCAGGCCTCACTAGGCCTGTATTACTTTGACATGTGCACTTGCGTTATATGCATGGTATAATCATGTCAATGGCCTTCTTTGCCATTTGCTTCATATTTTACTGATTTTGTTGGAAGATTTTGAGATTTTTGAATTTCTCCAAAAAATAGGGCTATTTGGGCGGATTAGTGAAATGGAGAAATTTTGGTAGATGAAATTGGGTGGAAATGGGGGAGGAATGTTGGGGAAATGGTGAGGGGTCAAATGGGAATAAATTGGGAGTGATTTGGTGGAGATTTAAGGGCCAGAGAAGGGATGTGAAGTGTTACACAGCCGCCAGGGCACATACAATGGTCGTTCTGTTCATGAGAATGAATGAGCACCAAAACAAAATTTTGCAAAAATGTTGATTTAAGTGATGGATCGGGCTGCAACACGGTCATGGTGGCTTCATGAAACATGTTTGTACTGCATGGCATGACCGTGTTGGGTCTGTTCTTTGGTTCTCGAATTTTCTTTGATTCACTTGGATTTATCTGTTGATTTTGAGTGCACCACCATGACCATTTCATGTCGCCACGACCATGGTGAGTATTGTAACAATTTATTTAAATAACAATCTCATCAAAACATCAAATTTGTGATCTAAAGTGATTTTTCCTTGATTACTTGTCAAAATTTCATCTAATTTTCCTCATTTCAACCTATTTTCACATGCACATCTCAAAACTAAACAAAAACCATTAAAATTGAGTGTGTGCATGTGTTTTCTTGGATAAGTATAAAAATAACCAAAAGTATCAAAAATGGAATGTTGGGTAAAAAATTCCCAAACCTAGGTGGGTTGCCTCCCACTAGCGCTGAGTTTCATGCCTTTAGCTGGGCTTCTTGGATATTGTTCAATTTTCAACCGTTTGGAATTCTCATGTGCCCATTATTCCAATAAATGCATCTCTAATTTGAACTCAACTGATGATCCTCATTCCTTTTATCACCAAAAATGTCATCAAATCTTTCATCTAGATCTCCACCTCTCAAATAATTAATCAGATTCTTGAAGTGACCATATCTAATATCCTAATCTCACACTCGACAGTTTTAGGACTTGTATACATTGAACTTTATCTTCATGTTGATCAAAGAGACTATCATTATGCCACTATGAACATGTATCTTCGTATCATCTATAGATAAGCATAGTCTTCCCAATATGATGGGGATCTTCCTATCGTGCGTCTCCATGTCAAGAACAATGAAATCAGTCAGGAACACTGCTCCTCTTTCCTTTTCGATCATCACCACGATAACATCCACTCATCCTCTAGGCACTTTGATGGAGCTATCTGCCAATTAGATAGTTCAATGTGTTGGTTTCAACTTTCCTAAACCCAACTCAACATAAACACTTTATGGCATCAAATTCACACTAGATCCCAAATCATGTAGGGATTTGTCTATGCAATGTCCCCCAATGTAACTAGGTATGATTGGGGCTCCTGAGTCTTTCCTCTTCACAGGAAGTGAGTGTTGGAGGATTGAGCTCACTTGTTTGGTCAACTTGACTCTCTTTGGTATTCTCCATGTTGACCTTCTCTTCATAGTGCATAAATTATTTAGAAACTTGGCATATGATGTGATTTTCTTGATAGCATCCAATAATGGAATGTTGACCTTCACTTGGAAAAACACCTCAAGAATGTCAACATTATGCTTTTGTCTCCTCCTTACTTCTGGTGTGTCATCTAATGCTTCAATGAATGGTGGCTCACTTACTTTGGCCTTACTTTCATCAACATAGGATGAAACTCTAGGGATGGTGAGATCTGCAAATCAAGTGTGAGATGGAGCACATGGTATCTCAAAATCAATAGGAGGTATCACAAAATCATCTTCAGCAATCTCAATCATAGTATCACCACTTGGTTGTCTTTTGCTTTGCTTTATCAACCTTTCTTTGACTTGCGGGCTGCTCAAGAGATTTCCCACTCATTAGAACTATCACAAAACTTTCTTTCTCATGGTAGAGAGGGGAAGATAGTTGTGGTTGTGGAGGAGGTGGAGGTGGTACTTGGTATTAAAATTGAGGTGGAGGGGGGAATTGAGGTTGGAAGGTGAATTGTTGAGAAATTGGTTATGATGGGTGGGGATGGAGTGTAAGGTTTGGGATTGACTTGGAAGTGGTATATGGGTTGCACTTGCATGGGAGGTGGGCTATAGAAAACTTGAGTGGATTGCCTAGGTCCACTTGCTTCATTGAAACTCATTATGGGCTTTGAAGACAATTTTTCTTCTTAGAGAGAAAGTATGGAAATTGTTGCTCTATCCTTTCCTCAAGCCTTGTCAGATTCATTTGTATGTCATCAAAGATCTTCAACCTAGAGAGAACCTTTTCCTCAAACCTTTAGCTATATCTTGGACTTTGTGGTTCCATGTAGCTATAGGAGTGAGGTGTCTTCATTTCTTCACCATGGAACTCAATAGAATTGACCGAGTGACAAGGGACACCTCTCACTTGGTTCTTCATGAAACTCACCATGTCACTAAGAATCTTCATCATTTGTGGGCATGAATCACCATGAACTAGAGATGTCATACTAATTGCATGGTCACCATCATTCATCATGCTAGAAGTTAGAATTCTTGAACCTTCTGCTAGCTGCTCAAACAATGACCATATCTCATCAGGTGTCCTAGCCATGAGAACTCCTCCATAAGAAGAATCTATTGTAGCTTGATCCTTTCGAGATAAATCAAAGAAAAATGATTGAACTAGCTACCACAAAGGGATCTCATGGAGTGGGAACTCTATCAACATCTTCTTAAATCTCTCCCATGCATTGTGAAGTTGTTCAGTGCCCAACTCTCTGAAACTCACTATGGTACGCACCATTTGTGTCACCCTTGCTATGTAGTAGAGTTGCCTTAGGATAGCATTCTTCATCTCTTTCCAACTCATGATGTCCCTTCTCAAATCATACTAATCCTTTGCTTTGTCTTTGAGGGAGAATAAGAATAAGGTCAATCAGATTATATCATCACTAGCCATCAACGTCCTGAATGTGGAGCATACTTTAAGAAATGAGTCCAAGTGCTTGTGGGCATTCTCACTCTCTGAGCCATAGAAGGCGGGGGGAGCCCAATAAAACCTTGAGGGAAGGAGAATTTCTCCATTGGCATCTGATCAACTCTGCTAGAAATTGGCGATTTGTAGTTGCTAGGCATAAAGTAGTCTTGAAGTGGCTTGTGAGGTGCATTTTAACCTTTACCTAAAGTAGAAAATGTAGTGCAAAAGTAGATATGTTTTTATGAGTAGCACAACCGTGGTGGGAAGGCTTGAGAATGATCATGGTGGAGTGGAACGACCGAGGTGAGAGATGGGAAAAAACCACACAGTAACTTGGTCAAATTTATACATGAAGTAGCATGGCCTTGGTTGTCACCATGATCATAGTGAGGCTAGGGTAGCATGGTTGTGCTGTCACCATGGCCGTGGTGTCTTGGAAAAATCTACCCATTCTTGGCTCCACAACCATTTTGCATCAACTGTCACATGGCTATGTAAGGTGGCACAACCGTTCTGTGTTAGTCCACCACAACCATTCTGAGTGGCATGGTCGTGGTGATTCTTGATGTGCTTTAGTGTGACTATGTTGACTTTAGATGAGCTAGCACAAATTTGGTGGTCTTTGTTGCAGCAATTTGACTTGATTATTAATTCATTCTGGAACATCTTTCCTTCAATGGAGCTTTGGCCACTAGGGGTAGGTTGAGGGAGCCTCAGACTTCACTTTAGGCCTATCCAAGGTTAGAGAAAACCTAGGATCACTCCTCTCTCTCTTCCATTCAAGTGTAGTCCAAAAATGCCTAAAAATCATGCAAATAATGTCCACAAGTATATTTTACACAAATATGCATATTTGGGAAAATAACATGTAATCTAACAAGTATAGATTTGATTGAAATGTAATATCACATAGGATGAAGCCCTAAAATAGGGATGAATCACCGCCTGGTGGGCCCAAATAACCATTTGGAAGGAGTCTAGGCATCATTTGGATAGAAGACCATACCACCATCTCAGGAGGCCCAATTGACCATTTATAAGGAGTCCAAACATCAGTTTTATAGGAGGACCATCCAACCAGCCAAGAGACAAGACGAATGATTCAACTATTGAACCGATCTACCCAGATTGGCAAGCATAGGTCTACACCAAAAGTAGGTTCTTACATTTGATGTGATGATTGACCTAGGTGGTAGTAATTCCTTGTGGCTCCAAGGAATTATAAGTAGACGTGGCCATAACCATTTCTTTTTATTTTATGTTGCATGCTTACATTGTGGGGTATACCATGTATATGATACATACTATATATGCGGTGATTTGATACAATATATATATGATATATCTAAAATCTCTCAATAAAACATATTAAGTCTTAGATGCTTTCCAATAGAAATACACATGAAAAACTGGTTCGACTAAGCGTAGGTTATGCCTCTTTGTGGTTCTCCATCTACCTTGTCGAAGTGTGATGGTAATAATGTAGGTTCTGCCTCTGCCTTGTCGAAGTGTGATTCTCAGAGTGTCTAGGCCCAGAAGCATGTAGATGATTATGGCAAGGAGTTACAGATATCATCTATCCAGAATTGCATATGATGTGATTTTCAAAACTTTCCTACCTTGATAATTGACTGTGTTTGCGATGTTGATCGGGCCACAATTGAATTATCTTGGGTCTGGCTCATTAGAAAATTGTTCAGTGCAATTTTTTGAATTGATACTTGAGGGTTATAAATTTGAACAAAATAATGAGAATGATAATGAATTAAAGACCTAGTTATTATCACCCAAGTATTAATCAAATCAAAATGAGGTTTTGACAAAATTGCAAATTCTTTTATAGAACCCAATGGCAACAACAAGAAATCACTTTTCTCTACAATCGTTCCTTGAGAAGGACAAACTTACTGGGAACAAATTTCATGACTAGTTCAAGATGTTGAGAATTGTTCTCACATAGGAGCGCAAGCTCTATGTCCTGGAAACACCGGAACTAGAAGAACCTACTCAAAATGCTCCAAGGGCTGACAAGGATGCTTATAAGAATCATACCAAAGATGTTGTGGATGCCAAATGTTTGATTCTATGCACCATGAACCATGAGTTGCAAAGGCATCACGAGAACATGGGGGTGATTGAGATGGTCACGCATCTCAATAATATGTACCAAGAATAGGCAAGACAGCAGAGATATGATGTCTCCAAGGCATTGTTTAAGTGCAACATGGTAGAAGTAGATCCAATAGGTCATCATGTACTCAAGCTCATTGGGTTGTGGAGAACCTAGGTAGACTGGGATTCCCCTTGGGCCAAGAGTTGGCCACTGATGTCATTCTGTAGTCCCTTTCAGATTTGTATAGTCAGTTTGTCATGAACTACAACATGAACAACTTTAACAAGCCATTGATAGAGTTTTTGGTCATGTTGAGGACAACTGAGAAACAAATAAAGAAAGACAAGACCAAGTCTGTGATGATGATTAGCAAGACAAAGGCAAAGGCAAAGCTAAAAAGAGTTCTAAAGCTAGCCAGAAGCTCAAGTCTTCATATCTCAAGGAAAAAGGTGGAGTAAAGAAACAAAGAGGCGATTGTTACCATTATCACTGGCCTAGACATTAGAACAGAAATTGCCCACTTTGGTTAGAGGAACTAAAGAAGAAGAAGGATGGCACTGGGGCCTCCACTTTAGGTATAAACAATATAAAACAAAATTGATTACTTCTTAATCTTTGATATATGATACCAGATAAGAGATCTGACATACTAATGTCCAGGATCATACAAGAAGTCAAAGCCCTCATAGAAGGACAAATATGGACAAGGAGAAGCAAGTGTTGTGGAAGACATAGTCTACATTTAAATTTATCTTAGCCCAATGGCATGTAATAGAGTTATTAGAACTGCTATTTCATTATGCCATTAGAATAGAAACATTTTCTTTATGCATCTTGTATGGACATGGGTGATTATCAATAAAGAATTATTAGTACTTCCATTTCAAAGTTATGATCTTTCATGTCATTGGCCCTAAAATATTTTGCATTATTTATGTGAAATGATCTAAAGATGGTTGTCTATAACGTTTATACCAAAAGGAATATAATTGATAACTCAAGACTATCATTAGCATTAGTCATCTTGTACGAATATGAGAATTGCATGCCTAGAGTACATATTGATGTTGATCTAGATTCCCTTGGTTATGGAACCTAAGGAAACATGCAAGTCTAATTCACACACAATATGACATGATGTCCTTCACTAAATGTAGTTGGAGGATAAGTTTTCCATCAGATCTCATGCTTATAATGCATGGAGATCTTATGAAATGAATGCTATGGATATTACTTATACTTCATTTCATTTACTAATAATATGATGATATGTACTCAGTAAACAAGAAACATAAATCTCTTGAACTATTCAAGGATATTATAAATGAAGTATGATGTTGATGAAAGCATTACGAAACGTTGATGAGATCAAATGTTGAAATATTTTACATCAATAACTTGAGAACCTTCAGGAAAGAACTTTGATAATGTGTCACAAGTCGAATCCATCTAAACATGATGATGTGTAAAAATGAAGGAATTATACCATGATGAGTCATGATATGATTATCAATTAATCTAATCTTCTTGTCTCATCATAATTATAAAGCTATCACTAAATGATGTACCATTTGAATGGTTTATTAGACATCATATATGATATGATTTAGGAATGTCCCAATATGTCTTAAAAGATGGAAACATACATTAAGAAAGAAGTTTATTGAAGAAGGTTTGTCAATAAATGATAATTGTTCAAGATTACTATTAATCCCAATCCAATAACAAAAGTGTTTTGTTGATAGGATAATTGAATTCCAAAAGAATCAGTGAGAGTAAAAGTGTAACTAAAAATGTTCAAGATCAAAAAAAGAGGTACAATGAGAACTAAGAGAATCACAAGTTGTTGTGGAATCTCAAGTTTTTCATGTAACACAGAACAAAATAGTTCTAGTAATAAAATAGTTTTAGTGGAACACAATTGATATTGGAGGATTTTGAATCCAACAATTTAGATGGGTTGGTCATAATAGATGAGTTGACTAGTCAGGTAGAAGCTATTTTTGAGTATTATGGGATCCATGTAAGCTAAGAAGGTAGGAACTTGATAGAACCACCTAAAGGGTACAATAAGGTCTTGTGGAAAAGACATACATGGACAACTTAAAAGGATATACTATTTGAATAGGTTTTCAAATCAGTTCAAGTTATTGAACATGATAGAAATTCCATTACCAATTGCCATGCTTGTTGTTGTAGTGGAAATAGACTAAGATATTTGGCATATGAAGATTTAAAATGGATTCCTTAATGGAATACATCATATGATGTCTGTGTGACTCAACCTAAAATGTTTTACAACTTCTAGAATGCAAATAAAGTCTATAAACTATAAAGTTCAATCTAGGGTTGAAATAAGCAATTTCGAAATGGGATCTTTTGATTTGATAAGATAATCATAGAGTTTGACTTGAATCATGATAAAAGATGAAATTTGTGATTACAAAATATATAGTGGGAGCATATATTAATATTCCACATATGATGAGGAATAACATCTCAATATTATGAATATTGAGATCAGGCATGAAAAATGCCTTTAGCAATGAAGGATAAGGTGTATCTTTTTTTTGCTGAAGCATGTGTGCTTCCTACTTTCATTAATAGTAAACAAAGGATTTAAACACCGTACAGAGCCAAATCTAAACAACTGTACAAAAAAGAAAGAACATGAACTATGCTATATGTACATGATATATCATCTCGGATACAAAAAGACCAAACAACACGAGCTTCACAGGTATGATGGTTGAAGATCCTTTTGTTCCTCTCATTTCAAGTATGGTAAAGAATAAGAAATGGAGTGCCTCTAGGTTCTTTATTAAAGTTGAAGATGTCATCAGTACAACTTGGCTTTATCCCAAACTCCAGTCTAAAATGGCGCCAAGTTCAGAGCTATAATAGCATGATAAGAATAGATGGTGGTTGTCTTCTTCATTTTTCCAGCAAAGATAGTAGTTAGAAGGAAAAAGGAAGCCAAACTTCTTGAGAATATCATGCGTAGGAAGCCTTCGAAGAAAAAACTTCCAAGGGAAAATAGTAATGTTCCTCGGGATGGTACACTTCCATATCAAAACATGCCATTTCATAGGGTAATCCTTTACCCAACAAAGATTCCAACAATCCTTGAGGGATAGGGAATCATTCCCATCTACTAGAATTCAATCAACATAATCTACTTTAGGCATATTAAGGGACTGGAGACTCCTTACAACACTCTCTCCACCAAGAGCATTAGGAGAAATAAACCACTCACCATTCAAGATACACTTCTCCACCTGAAAACTAGGACTAGAACCAAGTCTTTGCATAATCTTGTTGGATCAAGGGCTATAAGGGGGGTGAATAGAGCTTCACAAATCTCACAAAAATAATTAGACCACCAAATTATATTAAGTGTAGAAACTTAAACATACAGCAAATTTGAGGTCCTAACTAACATGCATAGCAAGGGTGAGAGACAAGGAGGGACATACACTTGGACAAAGTGGTTTAGAGTGGTTCCACACTTCAAACTAGAAGTGAGTCAGTCCACTACCTTGAGGTGGTTAGGCTTTAGGACTTTGCAATCTTGATGCTCTTATATTCATTCATAAGATTACAAGACAACAACCACATTCATCTAAGGACTTAATACCCCATGCAACGATCTTCAACCTACCGAAGTAACTTACCCACTTGAACCATGGAGTCTTCAACCTTCAATAAAGACTTACCCACTCCTTCTTCAAGTCTTTGGCCTTCAAGGAATTACCTATCCTTCTTGAACATCTACCTTGCCTATCTCCTTCACTTGGAAATCTGGAACACCATGCTTTCTTCAACCTTAAGAACAACATCTCCTTCTCCTTCACTCAGAGAAGATCTTCAAGCCTTTTCTTCAATAAGGAAAGGGGGTAGGAAGATGGAGGTGGAGAGATTTACATGGATACAAGAGGTATCGCTCTTACAACAGAACCTATCTCACTCATACTCATAGATTTGACTTGAAGGTATAGAGAGAAAGGGCTCAAACGCGTGCAACACTCTCAACTAAGAAAGAACCAAGCATAGATGGAATGAGAAACCTTGGAATGAACTCCAAGTGGTCCTATTTATAGCTGAGGGTGCCCCTTTGAGTTGGGGAACACTTAGGGTAAAAAAATAGACATTTTTGCCTGAGGCAACAGATCAAATTTCACCCAAATAAGTCACCAACGGTCACAATCATTTTTTCTAGAATTTCCGTACAGTGCATTCAGTCCAGTTTCAATAAAGGTAACTCGACTGATAGGGTAAAAAACAAACCCAAATTTCAAACCACTGGTCGAGTTTGTCCTGAGGAAACTCGACTGACCAATGAAATTTGTGTTTAGTTAGTAACCCCATTAGTCAAGTTATGTGAATTCACAACTCGAGCGATGCACTCTTCAGAGAATTGATCCTAGTGGATCAGTCAAATAGAAACTCGACTGATTGACTTCCTATGATCAATTTTCTAAAGTGCATAAAAAGTGATTAAAACTTGGTGCAAAATATCCCAATTAATTTTATCATCTTAGTTACAAGCCATATCATCAATACAAGTGATTACAAAAATATTATAAGGTCATTTACATGGATTTCCCAAATTACACACTTGTATAGCTTATGACTTGAACTGTAGAAAATTAGGGCTTGAGTGATTTGATCTTTTTCATGTACCTAACACCTAAAATCAATCTTGAATACACATATTAGATACATATGAATGGAATGGTTAAATCATTATCAAAATATGGACAATGTATAACCTCTAGGTCAACATTCTCCCCCTTTTGACAATGACAAACCATTCCTCAAACATATTGAAAAGGATATGGAAATTATACCTTTGCCTTGTGAATTAGGGGGGTTCAAGATGTGAACAATGAGAATTTCTCCCCCTCAATCTATGCTTACTTTAACCTACATAGTTAGTATAGCATACATGAACTATATGGTCCTTTGCAAGTCACATGACATTAAATGAACAAGAAAAGGATCTCATAAGCAATAAACAACAGTATGACAAAGAATTGCAATATGATTGAGTTTCAAGACATTGAGAATTCTCTCCCCCTTTTGACATTTTCAAAAAGTAAGGGGGGTGGAAGAACATATAATCATGTCTTCTCCAAACACAATCAAATAGATAATCATACATGCAATCTCATATCATATATCAACCAGAGACAAAAGAAGCACACAATCTTAGTCATAATCAAAATATGGTGAAAAAGGCACCAACGCATAATATATAACATGATGAAAGAGCAAGGGTGCACATTAGTGAGATTAAAACATAGAAGCATGTTCCCATAAAAGTATCTACAAGCAAGAAGTGATGAAAAACTAAAGATAAAAATAGTACATCGCAGATAATGTGCCCAGATGTTTTTAATACAAAGTAGCATAGAAAGATGTATATGATCATCAAGCTAGACTAAAAACTTAGAAACAATCTAGACATCTAGACTATTTATGTCCACAACATCATCATCATCAGCTCCAGGCTCGTAGTCCTCATCTCCATATGAAGGTACAGCTACAGTAGTGGCTTCATCACCTGAATCACCACTAGAGCCATCACCATCATCAGAAGCATCCTCACCGTCGCCATCATCGTCATTAGCAGCAGCCTCAGCATCATCAGCCTGGTCAGGAATCTCCTCGTCGGTAGGAGAACTAAAACCAAGACTTGGCCAATGAGCATTATGCTCATACCAAGTCATACCAAGAGCATAGAGCTCATTGGCCTGAGGAAAGGATGGAGCAGAATCACCAAGACTGGAAAGAAGGGTGGCCAAGGGGCTAGCAGGCAACGATAGGTAGGCGGGAGAAGAACCACCAATAGCAAAGGGTGGAGGAGCAGTAGTAGCGGAAGGCTTTCGAGTAGGATAGTAATGATTGTATGCATAAGAAGCATAATCACTACTTGGGAAAGGCTGGTAGGTGGGGTAGGGGTCTGCATAGTATATGTTCATGGTTGACATGATGGAACATAGATCCTAGTGCAGGTGATCCTGATCCTATTGGTTGTATGCTTGTTGGTGCATCATGTAGCCCATATGGGTTTCATTGGATACACGAAATGAAGCACGACTAGGTCAAGGTGGATGAGGAGGTGGATCTCGGGTAGAGGAGGTAGGGGCTGTAGAGGTAGAGGATGAGGGTGAAGCACCAGGTGTGGTGGAGGCAAAGACAGGCACATACTTCTGAATTGTGGTCTCACTGATACACACACCTTTCCTAGATAGCTTGTAATGATAGTTAGAAAAGAGTGATTTCTCAGTACCAAACTAAACAAACCACAAATCAGGGCTGGATAGGGTGGATGGGTGCCTCAAGTGTTCTTACCGGAATCAAAATAGGTCATATGGTGTAGAATGTATCTTGACCATTTGACTCTGATATTCTCAAGGATGTAATACATTATAACTGCAGTGTCTCTGCAATATCCGATTGATTTTTCTTCGGATGGATGTTGCAGTTGACCACTAAGGCTAATATATGCTTGTTGAGATCGAGGGAGGAGGAGGGTAGGGTGCTCTTCTTCTTGTATGGAACATAGAGTTTCTTGAGATAGCGATGGATGTCAGGAAGAGTGATCTCATTCTGCTTATGGAAACCCTTAGGATCCAAAAGGTTGAAGTACTTCCTCTAATCCTTGTGCCAACTGTCATTCTCATTATCTCCAGAAAAGAAGACATTTAAAATATCCTCGGAGATTTGAAAATACTTCTCGGCGATCATGGAAGTTAGGATCACTTGAGTATTCGGTGGGGGTACAAGGGTGTTGTAATTCCAACACGAGTTAGCATAGAATTTATGAACTACTTTTGTGCTTGTCATCAAGTTATGAAAGCAGTCACGTTCGACAGCCAGGATAGAGAGGTGATGGAAGGCTAACAACTTAGCTACTTGGTCTATAACTGCTTGACGCCTAGGGATAGGAACAAACAAAGATCTAAAAGGGAAAGGACTCTGAGGAAGAAGATCATTAACCTATTAACAACTTCTATTGAGACAAAAGAGGTGTCATCAAAAGGAATCAAGTGGGAAGATGAAGAAGACGATGGATCATTACTAGGGGTTGGTCTCTTTCTCCTATGGGAATCCATGGAGGCAAGAAGAAGGAGAAAAAAGAGATCAAACACATAAAGCAAGCCGTCAAAAATGTCCAAACACCAACAAGGAGCAAAAGGGGAGGTCTAGGGCCGCCTATCTAGGTCGGGAAAGGGCTAGGATATGGAAGGTAAGGGTTTGGGTAGAGAGCTTAGGTCTAGAAGAAGGGGAATCGGTCAACTATTCTCTAGTTGAGAGGGACAATAGTCGGTTGAACCCAACTTAAGTTGGCTTCAGCCCGCTGATCGGTCGAGTTCTGAGAGTCAGAAACTCGGCCGATTGGTCCATTTTAGAACAACTCTCGACCACGGATCGGTCTAGTTTGTCCTGGGGGAAACTCAACCGATGGTCAACCTGACCTAAAACCATCAAACTTAATTTCTAGCCATATGAATGCTAATTAAATGCATTTTTCAAGTCTATTTTGTACATTGAACATACTTAGGGACATATCACTCATCATTGGGTACTATTTAGCGATAAAAATGCGAAATTCAAGAAATTCCCAAAAATAAGTGAAACTACGCATGTCAACAAGCAAATTTGCAATTTTTAGACAAGCAAAGTGAGTAAAGAATGAGCAAGACATATAGGATAAAATCAAATAGCTAGATAACATGTCAATACCATCTGAAGCAATTATTAGCAATTTAGATCTAATAAAATTAAATTGCTCTCTAGCTAGAGGTTTAGTGAAAATGTCCACTAACTAATTTTCTATGTCCACATGCGTGATATAAATATCCTTTTTGGCAATGTGATCACATAGAAAATGATGGAAAACCTCTATATGTTTAGCTCTACTATGAAAAATAGGATTATAAGTAAGATTGATTACACTAGTATTATCACAATAGATAAGAGAAGCATCAAAATGTATGTTAAAGTCTTGGAGCATTTGCTTCATCCATAGGACATGGGCACAACAACTCCCGATTGCAATGTACTCAGCCTCGGTAGTTGATAAAACCATGATGCTCTATTTCTTAGAAAACCAAGACACCAAGCATGGTCCTAGAAGGAAGCAAGTGGAACTTGTGCATTTTCTATCAACCAAACAGCCCATGTAATCTGCATCACTATATGCTATAAAAGTCCGTTGACTTAGGGTATCATAGACCAATGTTTTGAGTTTTGGCTAAGTACCTCAAAATCCTCTTAACAACAATAAGATGTGATTTCCTAGGACTTGATTGAAAGCGAGCACACAAGACAACACTAAACATGATGTCAGGTCTAGAGGCAGTTAAATATAGTAAACTTCCAATCATACCTCTATAAATCTTCTCATCTACCTTCTCACCTTCTTCATCTCTATCAAGTTTGGCGGTGTTGGACATGGGTGTGTCCATCGGCTTCATGTTCTCCATTCAAAAGTGTTTGAGTAGTTCATGGATGTACTTGCCTTGGTTGATGAAGTTTCCATCTTTGGTTTGCTTGATTTGGAAGCTGTGGAAGAAAGTCAACTCACCCATCATGCTCATCTCAGACTCACTCAGCATAAGAGAACTAAACTCCTTGCAAATATCAAGATTAGTTCCACAAAATATGATATCATCAACATAAATTTGAATGATAAGAAAATTGTTAGAAGTGTGTTTTAGAAATAAAGTAGAATCAACTTTGCCCATGACATAGCCATTGTCTAACAAAGAATTCTTTAATTTCTCATTCCAAGCTCGAGGTGCTTGTTTGATTCCATAGAGAGATTTTTGTAGCAAATAAACACGATTAGGTATCTTGTCATTTTCAAAGCCCGGAGGTTTAGTAAGAAATACTTCCTCCTTGATTGTACCATTCAAAAATGCACCTATAACATCCATTTGATATAGCAAGAAATTTTATAACTAGAAAAGGCAAGTAGCATTCTAATAGATGCAAGTCTGGCAACAAGAGCATAAGTTTCATCAAAATCAATACCTTCTTGGTAATTGTAACCTTGTGCCACTGACCTTGCTTTGTTCCTTACCACCTTGCCATTTTCATCAAGCTTGTTGCGGCAGACCCATTTGGTACCAATGATTTTTCTGTTACTTGGTCTTGGCACTAGAGTCGACACACGAGTCTTCTAAAATTGCTCTAGTTCCTCCTGCATGGCTAGGATCCACTCATCATCTCCAAGATCTTCCTTGATGTTCTTTGGCTCTAGCTGTGAGATGAAGGCATTGTCTGCTTGTTCTTTGTTGTAGGCAGCTCGTGTCTTCACTCTCTCGAATGGGTTGCCAATGATTAGCTCTTTGGGATGATTCTTTGTGAAGCGAGGAGTGGGATCCTTCTTCTCTTCATCTTCTGATTCAAACACCTGCTTAGCTTTATTGTCAATGTTGAGGTCTTTCAAGATAGGAATTTAGTCATCTGCAATATCATTTTCAACAACATTTTTGCCAACAACAAGGTTAGTTTCAATAAACTTAACATTAACAAATTCTTCAATTTTAGACAGTTCAATATTGAAAACTCTATAAGCCTTGCTTGTAGTGTTATAGCCTAGGAAGAAAGCGTTGTAAGATTTCAGATCAAACTTGTCAAGAGAATCCTTTGTGTTTAAAAAAAACAAGGACATCTGAAAATGTGAAAAAAGTTGATGGATGGATTTCTATTACGCCATAACTCATAGGGGCTTTTATTCAAATAAGGATGTGTAAAAACTCAGTTCTACACAAAGCAAGAGGTGCTAACGGCTTCAGCCCAAAATTTCATAGGAAAGTCATATTCTAGAAGCATGGTCCTAGCCATCTCCTGTAGGGAACTGTTCTTCTCTCTACTACACCATTTTGTTAAGGTGTATGAGGGGAAGAGAAATTGTGCGAGTAACCAGATGTTTCACAAAAATGCTCAAAAAGATCATTTTCAAATTCCCCCCATGGTCACTACGGATAGAAACAATCCAGCAAGAAGCTTTATTTTCAACTTGTTTACAAAAGTTTGAGAAAAATCTAGAGTATCACTTTTATAAATGAGAAAGAAGGTCCAAGTATAGCGAGAGAAATCATCGACAATAATAAGACAATACTTAGAGCCACAAAGTGTTTGAGTTCTCATAGGTCTGAATAGATCAATATGAAGAAGTTCAAGAGCTCTTTTGGTATTAAGGACTCCTTTGGATTCGAAGGAGGACATCATTTGCTTGCCTTGTATACAAGGTTGGAATTCCTCATCCTTTTCCAAATCCAATTTGGGAAGTCCCTGAACCAATTCCTTTTTGCTCAGTTCTTCATTTGATGCATATTCACATGACCCAACCAGCAATGCCAAAGAGAAATATCATTTTTATCCACAACTAAGCATTTATCAAGTACGATCTTTAGAGCATCAAGCACAATAACATAAAGATTATCATTTCTAGTTCCATTATATATGTCATTGTAAGTGAGGGAATCTAGAAGCAAACATTCTAAAGAAGTAAATAGAACAAGATAGCCATTATCACAAAGTTGGCTTACACTTATCAAATTGTGATGTAGGCCATCAACAAGCAAAACATTTTTGATACTAAGCTCATTGCCTACATCACCCTCACTTATTACCTTACCCTTTTGTTGTCCCCGAAGGTCACCGATCCTCCTTTCTTTTTCTTGAATTTGTTGAAATGGCTAATTTCACCTGTCATATGCTTTGAGCAACCACTATCAGCATTCAACCTTCTTTTGACCTGCATGAATGAAGGATGTCGGTACCCAACTCAAACTTTGGGATCCAGGCTTAGCTTGGGGACCCATTTCATCTTTGGGTTGGTCCCCTTTGGCTTGTAAGGACAATAAGTAGAGTAATGATCATCACATTTACAATGAGCACATACCATTGGGTTCTTAGAGCTGGAAGTCTCTCCATGAAAGAAATGAGGTTCCACACTCTTATTCTTACCTTACTGTTGTTGTTGTTCTTAACCTTAGGAGCAGTCCCATCATATCCTAAACCACTAGTACCAATTTGTTTGATAGAGTGTTCTAGGACAACATTATGGGATTTCTTTCCCGTAAAAAACTTTTGCAAAGAATCTCTTAACTTAGCATTATCATCACTAAGGTTAATTATAGTAGAAAATAAACTAGCAAGATCATCTCCAGCTTGCACTAGGTCGGCCTCTAAATAGAGGGCTTTAGTATGAAAAGAATCATGTTCTAGATCAGTGCTTGCTACCTCATTACTTTGCAAAATAGGTCTAGATGATAGATCATTAACTTGAGCAAGAAACTTAGCATTTTCATATTTTAGCAAAAGAATTTCTTTTTGATAAGCATGAGTTTCTGGCTTCCAAGATTCATCAACAATATTAAGTTCTACATTTTTAGTTTTAAGATCATCTATCTCATCTTGAAATTTTTAGTTTTCTTCCTTAAGATTAGCAATGCTCTTAAGGTAGACACCATTTTCAACTTCAACTCCATTGTATTGGAGCTCAAGATCAATCAATTGCCCTTGCAATGTATGAATACTATCAAGGTGCAGCTTTTCATTTTGATCAAGAATCTCAATCTTAGCATAAAGATTATCTATTATCTTTCCTAACCTTTTCTTTTTAGATTTGCATTTAGTAAAAGATGATCGGAAAACATTAAGCATATCAATAAGAGTTTCTTTAGACAACTCATGCAAATTGACTTCACTTACCTCACCTACATCTTCACTTTTAGAGGCCATGAGAGCAAGGTGGCATTCTCCATCTTTGGAGCTATAAGAACTTGAGGAAGACTCCTCCCAAGCTGCATGAGTTGCATCTTTTCTTCTTCTTTATTTCTTCTCCTTTCTATTGTATTTGCCTTCTTTCTTGTACTCCTTATCCTTGTTGTGGTTACTCTTGTGGTGGCTCTTCTTGGCCTTGGGGTAGTCACTCTTGTAATGGCCATTTTGGCCACATTCATAGCATCTAGGAGTTGATGAATAAGACTTCCCATTGAAGTGCTTGCCCTTAGAGTAGTTAGCTTCATGTTCATTTGGGCCTTCATCTTCACTTGATGAAGGAGTATGGGGCTTGAGTGCAAGTTGTTGCTGCCAAACCATCCCTTCAATTTGAACTTTGAAGGTTGTGTCCTTGATCTTCTTGGACTCCTTCTCTTCTTTCTTTTCTTGTTCTTCTTGCTTATCAAGCCTTGGCTCATGATCTTGAAGGTTTCCAACCATCTCCTCGGTTGACAATTCACTAAGCTTGTACACTTCTTCAATTGATGTCACCTTGGGCTCCCATCTCTTTGGAAGAGATCTTAAGATTTTGGAGTTGATTGTGCCTTTGTCCATCACAATACCAAGGGCTTCCAATCCATTGATGATCATATTAAGCCTTGTGTACATGTCTGTCACTCTTTCATTCTTACCCATCTTGAAGTTCTCAAGTAGACGACCAAGCATATAGATTTTGGCTTCCTTCACTTGCCATGTTCCTTCATAGGTGACACATAGCTTGTTCCAAATTTCATGTGTGGTGTCCCAAGAGGAGATCTAGTTGAACTCAAATGGAGTGAGGGATGCATAGATGATGCTCACAGCTTTGTGGAGATTTCCCCCTTTGGATCTTCATACTTTAGATGCACCACCTTCCACATCTCACAGCTTACTCCTTGAAGATAAAACTACATTTTTCTCTTCCAATAGAGGAAGTTGGTGTCGTCGAAGATCGAAGGTCGCATGGAGAAGCTTCCCTCCAAGTTGAGAGATCTAAGTGCTAAATTTCCCATCTTCTCCTACTTGTAGAAGTAGCTTGGAGAAGACCTGCTCTGATACCACTTGTTGGATCAAGGGCTCTAGGGGGCGGGGGTAAATAGAGCTTCACAAATATCACAAAACAAATTATACCACCAAATTATATTAAGTGTAGAAACTTAAACATACATCCAATTTGAAGTCCTAACTAACATGCATAGCAAGGGTGAGAGACAAGGAGGAACATACACTTAGACAAAGTGGTTTAGAGTGGTTCCACACTTCAAATTAGAAGTGAGTCAGTCCACTACCTAGAGGTGGTTAGGCTCTAGGACTTTGCAATCTTTATGCTCTTATATTCATTCATAAGATTACAAGACAACAACCACATTCATCCAAGGACTTAATACCTCAAGAAAGGATCTTCAACCTAACAAAAGAACTTACCCACTTGAACCATGGAGACTTCAACCTTCAATAAGGGATTACCCACTCCTTCTTCAAGTCTTTGGCCTTCAAGCAATTACCTATCCTTCTTGAACGTCTTCCTTTCCTATCTCCTTCACTTGGAGATCTGGAACACCATGCTTTCTTCAACCTTGAAGAATAGCAACTCCTTCTCCTTCACTCTGAGAAGATCTTCAAGCCTTTTCTTCAATAAGGAAAGGGGGAAGGAAGATGGAGGTGAAAAGATTTACATGGATACAAGAGGTATCTCTCTTACAACAGAACCTATCTCACTCATACTCACAGATTTGAGTTGAAGGTAGAGAGAGAAAGGGGCTCAAAGGTGTGCAACACTCTCAACTAAGAAAGAACCAAACATGTTTGGAATGAGAAACCTTGGAATGAACTCCAAGTGGTCCTACTTATAGCTAAGGGTGCCCATTTGAGTTGGGGAACACTTAGGGTCAAAAAATGGCCATTTTTGCCCAAGGAAATAGATCTATTTTTTCCCAAATAAGTCCAACAATCACAATCACTTTTTCTGCAATTTCCGTACAGTGCATTCGGTCGAGTTTCAATAAAGGTAACTCGACCAATACGGTAAAAGACAAACCCAAATTTCAAACCATCGGTCGAGTTTGTCCTGAGGAAACTCGACCGACCAATTAAAATTTGGTTAGTAACCCCATCGGTCAAGTTCTGTGAATGCACAACTCGACTGATGCACTCTTTCGAGAATTGATCCTAGTGGATCGGTCGAGATTGAAACTCAACCGATTGACTGCCAGTGATCAATTTTCTAAAGTGCATCAAAAGTGATTAAAACTTGGTGCAAAGTGTCCCAATCAATTTTCTCATCTTAGTTACAATCCATATCATCAATAAAAGTGATTTCAAAAATATTCTAAGGTCATTTACATGTATTTCCCAAATTACACACTTGTATAGCTTTTGACTTGAACTGTAGCAACTTAGGGCTTGAGTGATTTGATCTGTTTCATGTACCTAACACCTAAAATCAATCTTGAATACACACATTAGATACATATGAAAGGAATGGTTAAGTCATTATCAAAATATGGAAAATGTATAACCTCTAGGTCAACAAATCTTACTGCAATATGATCAACAAGAACAGTCCAACCAACACACCAAGGGTCCTTCCATAAGAAAAACTAGAACCATTATCCATATGAATGGAAATGTGGGATAACAAAGTGTCGTTGTGCTTAAGTAGTTTTTTCCAGAGCCAAGAGTCATAGGACTTAGGTTTAACAGACTAGAGAGATTCATTTTTAAGATACTTGCCATGGAGCCACTTCACCCAAAGAGTATTCTTGTCACTAGCAACATCCCATAGGTTCTTAATGATAATTGTGATAGACCAATCCATAATTTTACGACTACCTAAGCCGCCTTCCATTTTGGGCTTGTAAATTTGGGACCAGGAAATAAGATGCAAACATTGTTTTCTTTAGAGTCTCCCCATATAAAATATCTAAACGTATTTTCCAAATCAGAGATAACAGAGCTTAGAAGGGGGAAGGTCGTAGACCAAAAAATGTGGTAGGAAGATAACATGGATATAACTAGTTTGATTTTCCTAGCCATAGAGAGAAGTTTACACATCCACGAGTCCAACTTAGAGGAAACTTTGTCAATCATAGGGCTGGACATCGAACTAGTTAGCCTTCCAGAAAAAAGTTGAAGACCTAGGTAAGTCACTAGGAGATCAGAAACTGAGATACTAAGGATATCAGAAATATCTATGTCAGAGCATCCAGGACTAAGAAACAACTGGCTTTTACTAGTATTTAGCTCCAAGCCAAAGACCATAGCAAAGGCATCCAAAATTCTCTTAATAGTAATAGTACAATCAATATTCACTTTGGAAAAAAACAATAGTTCATCAGCAAAGGTAATGTGAGAAACACCCGCCTTGCTATTCATCAATGGAATCAGGTTCTTGCTTTGGATTTCATTATTGATAATAGTAGACAAGCCTTGCATTGCTATAACAAATAGATAAGGTGCAACCAGATCACCCTGCCTTACTCCATTAGAGGCCTTGAATGGGGTAGAGGGAGAACCATTAATGAGGATTTGATATGAAGCTGAAGAAAAGCAAATATCAATCCATTCTAGCCAACAACTAGGGAATCCCATGATCTTCATAATAAGAATTATACAGCCCCTATTCAAAAAATCTTTGTCTTTAGATGTATCATCCTTAATGCACATATTCTTGCTATTCTTTCTGGAGAAGGTTGACAGAGTTCATTAACCATGAGAACAGCATCACCAATTATTCTTCCATCAATAAAGGCATGTTGACTAGAATCAATCAAATTAGGCAAAACAAATTTAAGCCTATTTTCCATAATCTTGGTAATAACTTTGTAGATGAAATTACAAAGATAAATATGCATGTACTCCTTCAAGGTAGCTACAACCTTCATCTTGGGAATTAGTGTAATAAAGGTTTTATTACATTCTTTGAGAAGCTTACCATTACTGAAGAAATTGAGAACAACACTAACAACATCAGATTCAACAATGTCCCAACAAGAAATGAAAAATTAAGCATTATACCCATCGATCCCAGGTGCCTTTTCCTTCTTCATACTCTTAATTGTTGACACAACTTCCTCCTTTGTGACCCATTTTTTAAGACCATTTTTTTTATCAGGGGTAAGAGTAGGTAATCTCCATTCTGCTTTCCAGCTTTTCAGAAGATCTTTATCAGAATAGAAGAGCTTTGAGTAATAATCTACCATGTGTTCAGAAATGATTTTAGGATCAGAAAAAGGGAAACCATCAATATTTAGAAGATGGATATTGTTAGTCAAACGTCTAGTTTTTAGGGAGGTATAGAAAAATTTTGAATTCCTATTCCCTTCTTTCAGCCATTGGACTCTAGATTTCTATTTGTAGAGCCTTTCTTCATTCAGAATAGCATTATTAGCTTCAATAGTAATAAGCATATCCTGTAAGTTAGGATCACTAGGATCTCTGTCCACCTTACTTTGTATATCATTATCAATCACTTCCAGCTTCTTGGCATGTGAATGGAAATTACCAACCACATCTTTGTTCCACTTTACAAGATTAACTCTAGGCTTGTTCAGTTTACCATAAAGCCTATACATAGGAGCCCCATTTGTTTCCATATTCCAGGAGTTCTTCACCAGGTCATGAAAACCATCAACCAATACCCAGGAATTCATTAACCTAAAAGGAGAAGAATTTTTCTTACCAGAAAAAATGAGTAGTTTTAGGACTCTATGATCACTCATCACTGAAGAGGAGACTTCACCCCAAGCTCCTTTGAAATACGAGAGAAAGTCAATATTATAGAGAACTCTATCAATTCTCAAAAAGGTGCTAATCCCACTTTTGTTATTACTATCCCAAGTAAATAAAGGGCCCTTAGTGGGCATATCAAGAAGACCAGTATGCTCCATGGCTTCATTGAAATCAGACATATTGATCTTCGATGGAGGATGTTTCCTAATCTTTTCACTAAAGAGACAAACATCATTAAAATCTCCTATAAGTCACCAAGGCAAAGTACAAGAATTAGAAATGGTTTTTAGGTCCCTCCATAAAATTCTCCTATCAATGTCACCATTAGCTCCGTAGATGGAAGTAAGCATTAAGTAGTGAGAATGAAAGGAGACCTCACATAAGATCATTTGATCAGATTTGAAACATGGCACTATAGTAATATCCATATCTTTCCACGGAATTATAATTCTGACAAAAGAGTAGAGACCATCATTCATAATAAAATTGGCATCATTCTAGATAGTCCTTATACTTTTAGGGACATCCATAGCTTGTAGTCTAGATACAAGAAAAATAAAGATATCAGCACCTGTCCTTTCTACTGTATCCTAGATTTTAGAAAGTTTATTCCCTATTCCTCTCACATTCTAGGATACAATAGAGAACCTCCTATCCATTTAAAAGAAGGAGCATTGGGACTGCACCTTCATCCCTCCTAGAATGAATAATTTCCATATCCTCCCCTACAAAGATAGCTTCAGCAGTCTCAGAGAAGTCAGAGTCAAGAACAGAAAATCTATTTGGGGAAATCCTCTTCTCCTTCATCAAGGACTTGCATTACTAGATAAACAACTAAGAGAAGACTTAGATTTTTTACCTTGAGTTGTCCAACCCTCCATAGACTGCCCAGTAGGAGAGGAAGTAGTCATTTGAACAACTTCAGAACCTGACGCAGCATGAGACTGGGGAGCAGGAACACTTACAGACATCGCATCACTAGAAACTGGAGTAGCCATCATGGGAGTTCTAGTTTCTTGAGTAATAGGATCGTAATCAATAGAAACTACAGTAGATAGAACAGATCTAGACTACTGAATAGATGAGGGACAACTAGTCACTTGAGTGACAGGAACTAGAATCTAGGAACTGTTAGCCATAGATCTGTGTTTCTTGCTTTGATATTGTTTCGATCTCTCTACTTCCTGCTTATTATAACATAGGAAAGTTTCATGACAAAAGTTACCACAACAGAGACAGCGAGACAACTCTCACTCATATTCAAACTTGATTAGATCTTCAACACCATCATCACTGACAATCTGGAGAGATTTTGGAAAAGAAGAATCAGCTGGAAGTAAGACCCACATTCTAGCAAATTCCAATCGATGAAAAGAGGCAGTAGGAGTATCCACAATATCCATATTTCCCCACTAAATATCCAATTCAATTAAACATCTCATCATCCCAAATCTCAATAGGAAGATCAAAGATACAAATCCATATCAAAAAATTTGCCAGTTTTAATTTCTCCATAGTATCTCCCCACTCCCACTTCTTGAGGATTAGAGGTTTCCTGTCAACAAACCACAACCCCCCTTCCACCCCCATGTTCAGATCTTTAGCATTAGAGAAGGAAACCAAGAAGAAACCCTTACCCCAGGAACGAACTTCAATTCATCCCTAAACCTTACAAATTTGTGCCAGATGAATCACCAACGCCAGCCATTGCGGGTTCAGGCCTATCACATATCCCACCGTCGTTAGACTCCACTTGCTAGCATTACGCTTCTCAATCTACTTCAGATATATGGGTTTCCCTTCCACCAGGCTTATGTCAAGCTTCTAAAGTCTAATTGAATCCTCCACTGGCTTAGGCGCAAAAATGTCTGACCATGCCCTAACCTTGGGATCAATTGAGATAGATGATGAGGCAGGCTTGGCACCTCTCACGCCTGGCCCATGCTATTGACGACGATTCCTAGAAGTATATCTCTCCTCTAGTGGTCTTTGTAGCCCGCTAGGCAGCCTCGCAACCATCCTTGGCACCTCCTCCGATGCCCTCGCGGTCTCTATCTCAGTTGCCCTCGTGGTTGCCTCAGCCACACTCTGAGAGCGGGCCCTCACCTTATGGAAATGAGATCATATGAATTTTAAGAGTAAATATACATATTATCAATATGTCCCTAGTCGTTTGTTATTATGGAAGGTAGATAGACACCACTAACACATAAGACTAGAGTGTGAGTTGGTTGATGATTGAGTCTCACTATGTGATGATATGGAAATATCATGCCAAGCACATAGACACGTGTTAGGGAATATTGTATCAAACAGACCCACCTTTAGAGTGACACATGGTTGTGGTGGTCATAATCATCTCTCATAGTGAAGGTGGTGATTGTGATTCTTACACTTGAAATAACTGCACTCTTCACATGACGTTGGGTACACTTTGACATCATCAAGCACAGTCCTGAAACATGGGTTATAACGGTGATGATTGGGTGACTTTAACACATGTGGATAGATTGTGAGTGATATTTATGTGATTTGTCCCTCATACTGGAGTATGATATCCTGGCTACTTGATAAGAAAGACTGCGAAACACATGTGCATGCACATGTGAATCAATATATGATATTGAGGTCACATTATCTCAAACACTCTACCCTTGGTTCAAGGAACATGGATTGAATGTTGAGAGGATGACCTTCCATGCCTCGAGTTCATCCAGGATGTCAGAGACAAAGGAATTATACAATCATTGCAACACCGTACCTAGATTTTAGGTTGTAGTTGTTCTCCAACTTTCCATTCCCTTGGGTAGAACTGATGTGTGACTAGGCACCACTCTTTGGCTTTGATGTGATAAGCTAGTTATGGACATTCACTTCTAATGTGACATGGGACCTATAGCGCCACACACATAGAAACTCATTTAGAAGAGGAGTTTCATCTTGAATGACAATTGAATTGATAATTAAAGTGTTTAGGTATTCATTTCACAAAACTGATCAACTGATTGGTTGATTGGTCTGCCAAATGACCATCTCACTTAGTGAGACAACTGTTTGGTTTGTCAATGTGATCTGAGATCGAATTGTCTAAGTTCTTCCCTTGAACTAATAGGTTCAATGTGATTAAACCAACCGGCTCAACTCAACTCACCAGATGGTCATCTATGTGAGTGAGACGAATGTCTTTCCTGGGTGAGATGACTCAGTTGGGCTGAGAAAAGGTTCAGGATGTTTCTTAAATAGTTTTAATTTCTCAAACATGGAGTGCAAGTAAATTAATGTGTGATATTAGTTGGAATAAAAAATTGTCAAATTCATATCCAATTGGGAAACTACCAAATGGTCGTTCAGCACTACAAAATGACTATATGCACCCCAGATGATCATCTGGGTGTGCCATATGACCATTTGGCATCTTGCAGGTTTAAAAAGTTGAAGTTCTTCTGGTCCCTTCCACTCTCACACAATCCCATACAGATTGGGAATCATGACCCTGGCCTCGCCTGTAAAGGAAGGGGTATTGGGGGCTTCTCAAGATATAACACAGACAACTGAGAATCAATTCTTCTGAAAACTATTATCCTCTTTGGTTGTGGTAACTAAGAGAGCCCAAGCAAGTCCTACCTCACAGGGAGGGATAGCTATGGGAGAGAAACAATTAGTGATTGTTGTTGGTGGGAGAGCAGGTTGGTTACAAGTATAACAACAGAAGGAACAACTCCTTCCTACCTGTTCTTGATGAACAATAGGAGTTCTATTTGGTTCATGTGAACTTCTCTAGAGGTAGGAGTCCTTTAGCTTCTTCTCAAAGAGAAAAGTCAACCTACAGTCTGTGGTGAGACTATAAGAGTCACTGCAGAGGTTGAACAAATAGTTGTTCACGGTGAATACTAGGAGCAGCACAACCACCGTCCAAGAGCAACCAATCAGAAGTTGCAAAGAAGTGAGTTTTGTCACCGGACTTGCTCCAGGACCAGGTTTAACTCACTAAAACCAACCTTCATATTTCATAGTAGTTGACATGATCTTGCTATTTTGGGAATACAAGAACATAAAAAAATTTGTTTCCACTACTATACTTTGTGCCCACATTTCCCAATAGATATTCCTTCTCTTTATCCAATCAGTCTCTCATGGGATACATGATGTATCAAATTCCTACAATCTTCTGGTCTAGAACCACTACCACTAAGACCTCCTCCACATCATTTCTAACAAAAACATTTCATGCCCTTAAACTAAGCCTACCTATCAGCCTTCTCTAGTTCCAATAACCATGCTACTTATTCATATGATCAATTATACCCCTCCACACAGTATGAATCTTCTACTACCCACTCTACTACTGATGCTTTCAACCCTCACAGTGCCTCTCCTCTCATGTACGACACTACACATGTCTCATGTAACCATTTCCCTCCCTAACGCAGCTTTTTGACCTCCATCCTGGACAACCTTCTACCATTCTAGCTAGTAGATGATTGGAATGTCCAACTTACCTTTCCTTAACCACATGCTTTTGCTAGTATTGGCCAAATGGCTTGGTCCCGTATCAATGTAAGATGGCCATCTACATATTGACTTAGTCCATCTGACATGGAGATGATTGTTTATGATGTCATTGAGGATGATGATAAGATGATTAGGGTGGAGAGGATGGTGATGAGGAAGGTAAAGATGCATATTATGATGACTCTATCAGTTGTAGGGTCCTTCGTCATTGTGACACTTCTAGCCAAGACACAAATGATGATGACTATGACTCACATAAGGATGACTATTCTTAGGTTCTAGAGTGTCCTTCCAGTTTTACTTTATGAGGTCAGATATATCACATAGGCACTTCTCCATCTACATTTTCCTTATTTTTTATGTTTTATCCAGATCATTTTTCATCATGTTGTAATACTATCTTATGTACTCAAAACATGGTTTTCAATGCATCTCCATAAAGTGTTTGAGTATGTGGTTCAAATAACATAGTTTTTAAAGTTGTTGTAATTATATCTTCTGTACTCAAAACAAGGTTTTCAATTCACATCCATGTGAAAAAAGGAGTTAATTGATGATTAAATAAATCAAATAAGAGGAAGTGTTCGAGACAAAGAAAAGTGTTGTTAACTTTCATATCTTGCCCCCAAATCCTACCCACATAGTGATTTTGTGTTAAAAACCTTTCTTTAAATTTTGGGATTATTTGGCTAAAAAGAGAGAGATATATATGAAGTAATTTCTTCATCCTAAAGTGAAAGAGATAACATAGTAATGTATTAAATTTCACAATTTTAATCAATAAAAATCAGCCCTTTTATTATAAATGTGCACCCTAGTGGTCATCCCATCAAGGATCAATGGTCCGACAACCATCTCTTACATTTGATAGATTAGCAAACTAGGAATAGTCTGGTTCCCTTTTTCTTTCTTGCTTTTCTTTCTCTTAGATCCATATGCACACCTAGAAAACATCCCATCATCATTAGGAAATGACTATGAGAAAACCTATTCTAGGTTTTACCCCCTTTGTAAGGCTATTGAAAAATCCCCCAAAACACATAACAACTGTCAGCCAACCCTCCTTAGGCCAAACCTATATAAAGGGGTAGACCCCCCTACGAGACAATCACCCCTTGAGTGATACTCTGCTCGATTCCAAGATCGCTCCTCTACCCTCAATTTCCCTACTAATTCCACCTTTTCACTCTTGAATCTCCTTCATACACACAGAAAATCCACCTTTGTCGGTATCGTTGCTTCAACCACCTTCCGGTCGATTGAGGCACTCAGCAAGTCCAACAAGATGAGCCAGAGAAACTGGTGCTCTCGCCTACTGCTCGGAGGTCCCATAGCCCTAATTCAACTCTTGGGTTGACTCGTGCAACATACTTGCCTATGGGGATGAAGGAAGAAGACGATAGGTAGGGGAAGGAAATCTTTCCTCCCACGTCTGCTACTTCCAGGTAAAGGGTATTCTTGTCCTTTCCTTCTTTTTTTCACCCTAGTAAATGAACATGCCACCCATGTGTGGATGTCGCCATGGTGTGAGCCAATTACTGGACCACATCCTAGTGGCACAATCAAAAGTCCATTTTGCCACCTATGTGGTGATCCTTAGTTGGCCCACATGGTTTTATTTTGCAAAAACCCTAGAAATTAAATGGTAGGTCCGAATTTAACAAAATTATGTATGATTTTAATCAGAAAAATCCAAGAAATCCAATGAAATTGTTTCCATGACCTAACTCTATCTTGAATTTGAAAAATATTTAAAGATGCAATATTTACAGTGATAAATGTGTATAAAATCCTTATTTCATGAATTTAATGGTCATTACTTGGTTAAATGATGTTAATAACTAATGATTAATATTTTTGATAGAAAGTGGCTTCTTGATCTAATCTAAGTTAAAGAAATAACATGTTTCCAAAATTATGTTTTGTAAGTTAAAAAGCATTAAATATGATAATTAGGGTTTGGGAATCCTAAACATATTGAAATCGTAAGTTAATCCCAAAACCCTAAATCGGAACCTAAGTCAGTCTTAATGATAGTTTGCAGAAGAAATAGTAATACTTGGGTATTATGCATTAATTTCAGGGTGATTGCTTGATTGATTACAGCTTATCTTGCTTACTTGGACTTTAAGTCATCTCTAAAAAAGGTATGTGGTTACACCTATGACTACTCACCTTATCGACAGTCATGTTTTCTAATGTTTTCCTGATTGTATTGCAAGTATAATGCCTGATTGTTTATTTAATTCCTACAATCTATAAATTCACTATGAGTATCATTTTATATAAATGTAACTTGTTCAAACCCTGAATAATCTTTGGTGAGTTCAAAAGCATGGGATGAAAGAATTAATTATGGGAATGATGAGTGATCAAGCCTACAAAGGACGATAATCTCGGGACAATCCTTGAAAGGAGGGCCTATGTATGAAACCAAGCCTAGTTGAGGGAAGGTTATGAAAGTCCATGGCTGGGACCAAACTCTAAAGAGAGGGTTCCCCATAAAGAGCACCCCACCTAAAGAGAGGGAACACAATAGAGAATGAAAGAATAAGGATTGAGATGTTAAAAAATAAAATTACTATTTACTTTTATAATTATAATTTTTGCTATGGTTGATTATATTGTTACACCTACATGTAAATATTTTGTTTTCCTGACATACTCAGTATGTCTCAATAAAATGACCACTTTTTTTGTTTCACTCTATTTAGGCTTTTCTTCGTGAAGATTGGGTGTCGTTCCTCTTTGCTATATCAAAATTTGGACTACAATGAGTAGGAAAGTGCTCTCATAGATATTTGTACAGGTAATGGAAAATCAAAAGGCCATCATGCCAAATAAAGAAGAAGTTATACTAAAAAAGAAGAAACAAAAAGACCTATCTATCTATCCAACCATCTGTGTCCATGTCCCTTCTATACATGTCTCAGATCTTGTAGGACTTTCTTCTTGAGCTTCTAAAAATTTGGTCATTTCTATCTTTCCATAAGAAATAGATGATTCAAGATGCCATCTTACTTCTATTTTTTATCAGCATCAAAATGTCTTCTTTTGAACATAGTTTTACACCATAACACTCCTTGAAACACTCCCCAATCTGGAGAGTGTATTCACAACCAAAGAATATATGATTGATTATCTCTTGATCTTTCAAACACAAAGAACATCAAGAAGACAGGTTAAACCATATTCTCAACAAATAGTCAGTTGTGGGTATTTTGTTCAAATATAGCCTCCACAATACAATGGAACATATTTGAGGAATGCTTGTAGACCAAACCCACCACGCCCAAAGTATTTATGTGATTTTTCCCTAACAACATCCCAGTCTTCATTCATCTTCATCTCAGCTTTACCCCTGAAAAGAATACTATCATCTCTCCTAGCATTAGGCAAACTCTGATGGTGTGAAACATGAGTGAGGAAATCGACACCTCTAAAATGCAGGTCTCTCCACTTATCTGCCTCAATGTAGTACTCCACTTTATAGTTTTGTCCCTTCCCCAATCTGAAAATAAATTGAAGGTCCACAAGATTGACATGACTAAACTGTAAGTGTTAAACACAAGCATACGCGTTGAAGTAATACAGGCCAAAGAGGCTCAAATATCAAAGATGTGGAAATGTAATTCAAGAAACTACTATTGACTACTTTCGATCATCTAAGATGAAGAAAACTTTAATTTGGTAGTTATTAAACTAATTGCATGAAACGAAAACACAGTTAATAGTATGTGATCACAATGAGAAGAAATTCACTAGGACTATGGTTTCACCACGATTAACACTGCAATTTTTACCTATGATTAATATATATTCCTTCTGATTCTAGACAAAGAGGCCTGAAACTAGAATTACATGCTCTCACAACATAATCCACTACCTATCCTAATATCAATCCCACTCTCATATCAATTATATTATTAGATAGGTGCTTTAACAAACTACTCTGGGCTATTCTCCTCACGCTCGTAGGCCACCTTTCTCAAACGATGACATAAAATGTGTGTTACTATGGATTTCCAATCCTTAATTCTCCTCTCAAAGCTATCAAGGACCTAATTAATCACCTATTCCGTGCAACATAGATAATTCAATATGATTTCATAGAAACATGCCTGAAAATAAGGAGAAAACAATATACTAATGCGAAAGATCAATATACATGTATAATCGGGCTACTCCTGGGTCCTAGAGAACACAAGGATTATCCCCTCATGGTTTCCATGGACAAAAATATGCTAGGGAGAAGGAAAAACATGGAGAACATAGAAAAACTGATGAACCCCCTAGAGAAACATGACAAGGATGCTCCACGCCGATGAACGGATCCATAAGACACAAATTCTGCCCACCGAACGTGCCCAGAACCTCCTGAACGTGTAGTTGTCCTCCTTGTTCTCCTCTCCAATGTCTTGGTTGTCATGCAATAGAATAGAATGTGATAGATAGGTCTGGTCTCACTTCCCCTAAGTCATAAGAGTGACTTAGGACGAAATAAATCTTACACTGTCAGATTTAACTTAATTTTCAGATCTGCCTTATGCCCGATCGGTACTACTGACAGGATATCAGTACTAATGACTCCTCCAATTATGTGCCCACCTATCAAGTTGCTAGTACTATCGATTTGGCTGGGGATAGTATCTAGTTGCTTCGATTAATCTTGAGAAAAATGATGTGATGTTGTCAGTAGTATCGACTATGTGTGTCGAAACTACCGAGCTTTCTTAATTTCTTTCTTTTTATCTCTGACCAAGTGTCAGTACCACCAATAGTGACATCAGTAGTATCGAGTTGTGTAGTTTCTTCAAAAAAATCTAAAATTCATAAAATCCGAACATAATCTCTGGAAACATAATAAATCATTTAAAACATTAAAGTTACATTTACTTGATACAATCGAGCGATACTGGCTAATTATTAATATATTATGCACAAATTAATATGAAAATGAATAATAAGTGCACAAAAATCAATAATAAATAGCCTATAAAAATGACAATTATACAGTGCATCAAACTCCCCTAAGCTTAAATATTGCTCATCCTCAAGCAACACAACCTTAGATCTATTTGAGACAAGTCAGCAAAAGGACATAAACTATAAATTTCATTTGTCAACCATCCCCACCTGGCAGTCCCAAACCGGCCTTAACTAACCATTGAACGAACAACTACTCTTAAGAGGCCAAAAAATTCCATAAAAGTTGTCCACCCTTTGATCAAAGAACACTATCAAGAGAGCAATTAATATCATAATCAATCAGGCATTTGTTTGGTGCATAATGTGATTCCCTAATCTACATTACTCTTTCCTAACTACCAACTACTTGGAAAGTTCTCCTTATAAGAATTGATGGGTGGAATAATCATTTAAGTGTCCTACTGATAAGAGCAATGGATGGTATGAAATGGGTGGAAAATGAAGAATCACGAGTACGTCCAAATTATTTATGCAAAATTAAAGCAAGAAGCACCTATATGGTGAAGAGAATGAAAAATGCATGAATCCTAATGCCTAATATTATTGGGTGATATGATGCTTGAACAAAAATCTCAACAAATAAATGAGAATGAAGTAAGAAAACGAAAGAATGCATCATGTGGTTGTTTCCATCTTTTTTTGAAGTGTCGAGGGCATTCTTTCTCCCTCTTAACTTGGCACAGTAACAATACAATCTTTTCTTTTTCTTTTTTTCATTGGCTCATTATTTTAGCATGATGGAATGTTATACTTGGGACTTACTACACATCATTCGTTTTTTATGGATGTGTATCCCTGCACTCAAATTTGAAGAAAATTGATACCCACATGATATGGAAATGAATGACGAGAAATGCATGTAATCTACATGTAATTGTTTAAGCAACTAAAATGATATGCACAAAAAATGTTTATGAATAATAACCATTTTTTTATCTAATGCAATCAAAAGAGGAACTAGCTATCATGTAACCTATCATGCCATGCACTGCAAACAAGAGGAAGTAATTCAGACTTATTTGATCATCTTAAGGGGGTGGGTCAAAATGAATAGAAGATGAATGGAACATATAATTAAAACTCAATACCTTTAATGAATTTATGATATGTCTCTCTCTAAAGACATGTGTATAGCTTAACCTTAGGATTCTTTCTTAAATTTCCATTTAAGACCCCATTAACTATTTGATCAAGTTAGGATCAAACCCATCTTCATCCACATTTCATGAATAATTAAGATGTCCATTCATATTAAATGTTGTTAAGCTGACTAGACCTTACACTTCTTATTGGTGAGATTACCCAAGTACTCACAACTAAGCCCACAAAAAATTTTGAATTTTCATTATAAACTTGAAAGCAGACATATAATTTCCAAGAACAAGCAAAATTTAAACTCCACGTTACACTAGATTGATTGTGGATCCTAAAAGAAACTAAAAACAAACTAAAGAACAAAATTAAGATAAAGTTGTTCCAATACTCCCCCTAAGCTTCAACTTGATGATGACCTCATAGTCAAAATCCAAACATATAAGTGGAATGGAGTAACCAGTTGCTTTGAAGGGTGGTGGTAGTAGTAGTAGTGGCTCTTTGGATCAAGCATATATCCCTCTTGTTGGTGCCCTTAATTTGTGTCATTTTAGTACCAAGATATGGCATTATCTACTCTTCTTTGAGCTTTGAAATTGGTTCCCACCCACATGTGTGTTGGTGGTAGTGGCATCTTTTTCTTGCAGTTCTTGCCACTTTTGCTGAAAAAGTTAGTAGTGCCGACTTGGATCTAGGATTTTCTAATTTTTCCTGAGAAAACTTTCTAGTACCAACTTTGGCATCAGTATTACTAACTTTCTATAGAATTTTAATTGATACGGAGTTGGTAGTACCAACTTGGGTGTCAATAGTGTCGACTATGACCCTGTCTCACCACCAAACAACAATATCAAGGTACCTTTTTACATAAACTAAAATTGAACATGAAAAATATGAAATGTAACTAAGACAAACACCTAAACAAATAGTAAATGAAAAAAATAAAATGGTTTGCCTCCAAAGAAGAGCCCTTGTTTAATGTCCTAGGCTCAAAATGAATGATCCTCCTCAGCATGAGTTGTCATGGGATGGTAGTGAAGAATCATCTGGCAATCTAAACTCCACTCTATCATCGTCTATCCCAAGTGTCAAATAACCTCTCCCAATGGTAGTAATCACATTGGTCATAGCTTGGAATGACCTTCCTAAAAATATCTCTGATCATCGTATCTCGCGCATTTCCATGACCATAAAATCAACAAGAAAAATGAATTTGTCTACTTTGACTAAGACATCCTCGCATATCTCGTATGGCCTCACAATAGATCCCTCCACCAGCTCGATTATCATAGATTTCCTTGTTGGTTCCTTCAATCCCAACTTTCAGAATTTAGAGAGAGGCATGAGATTTATGCTCGCCCCAGAATGACATTGTGCTTGTGGGTAGTGTTGGTTGCCTATAGAACAAGGAATGTAGAAACATCTTGAATCTTTCCTCTTAATTGGTAACTTTCCCTTGATCATTGCACTCATCAATTTATCAACCTGCAAGACATTTGTATCTTTTATTCATCTCTTCTTTGTGATGATGTCCTTCAAAAACCTTCCATAAGTAGAAATATGTTCTATTGCTCCACTAGTGGGATGTTGATGTGGAGCTTTCAAAAGATATCTAGAAATTTCTTGAACTACTTTTCCACCTTTCTCAGCTTTAGACAATTCGAGAGTGGAACATGTGGCCTCTCTACTTATTTGTGCGGTGGAATATAGGGCACATTGGGGATATCCTCCCCTAATCTTGCTTTGACACCACCTTCTCAGATATGATTTTGCATGTCTCCTATGGATGGAATGGTGGGTGGCTGCTCCTTCTGAATTGTGGGTGCCTCCTTATGATTGTGGTCATTGCACTATGAAGTAGAGCCTTCACTTGTTCTTGTTGCATAGGTACCTTTCCTTGAACTAGAGATGGTAACATGACAGTGGTAGAACCTTGAAGTTTGTTGTCTACTGGAGTGTTGCATCCTCCTCGTAATCCATATAGACTATAGGAAAATGGGGCTTTTAGCACGTACACCCAATCAAGCTTTGAAGTGTGTTGCTTGGGTGACTCCTTTGTATGATATTCTGGATCCTTGACAATAGAGATAAACTTTTCTTGGTGATGTTGATGAACGGCAACTAAATCCTGACAAATCCTTGCTGAATGGGATTTTTTAAGGAAGCTACTTTTGCTTCTAGCTGAGAAATTTCATATTCAATGCTACATATTTGTTCACCTTGATTTTGCATCTCCTTCTATGTCTGGCCAATAATCACTTCATTTTGACTCACCAGCTTGCCTAGCATATCCTCAATTTTGTTAATCTTATTGGTGCCCATGTGTTGTTGGTATTGCTACCTAATGAACATGCAATCCTCTTCTTCACCTCCAGACAATTTTACATCATTCTAGCACAACTTCATCATGATGAGCTCAAGCTTCTCATTCAATGTCAAGATGACTTTAGATTCCCCAGTACTTTCAATGGCTGCTAGGCATTCTCTTTCTTCACCCCACAACTTGTTCTTGGCCATATTCTTCAATATCTCATGGAACTTGGATGGATTATTGTTGAGGAAGAAGTATGTCCATGCATTGTCCAATGTGGTCCTTTTCCCCTAATGTATCCCATAATAGAAAATCTTAACTTTCCCATAGAGATCAATCCCATGATGAGGAACCTTTCTCAGCATGCTTTGAAATCTCTCCTACGCTTCAAAATATGACTCCTCCACTTGTTTCTTAATGTTGATTATCTTCTTGGTTAGCTCGTTAGTTTTTTGTGAAGGGAAATAACACTCAAAGAAAGTGTCATTCATTTTTTCTCATGTTTCTATTGACTTGGGTTTGAGGTTAAGGAACCAAGACTTAGCACCATCTTCTAGTGATGATGGAAATGGCTTCAAGTAGATCACAGTCTCTAACATTCGATCTATCTTCACCATGTCACAACTTTCAACAAAATTGATGATGTTACTCACTGGGTCTTTAGTATTGTGGCCATGGAAGGCATGTTTCTTGACTAATGCCACCAGCCTAGGATTGATCTTATAGCTATCCATGCTTGTCACTTGATTGGCCCAAGTTGAGCTATTGAGGATGATGCCTTGATACTCTCCCAGATGGTCTATTCTTCTTCTGCATCACTCATACCTTCTGGCTGTGGATTTGTTGTGGGACCGTAATTAGTGTTTCACATTTGAACCATGCACTAGTACCTGAAATTTGTGAATTCAATGTGAGAATGAGATACTAGTGACTGAATCAAAAGATATTTACAATTCAGCTTTGGAAAGAATAAAAAGAAAAATGAAGAGGGTGGCCTAGAGTGGCCGATTGCAACACTCATAGCGCTTGAAGTTATCGTTTTCCTAGTTAGGCACCAAAAATTGACATGACTAAACTGTACATGTAAAACGCAAGCGTACACATCGAAGTAATATAGGCCAACAAGGCCCAGATATCGAACACAGGGAAACATAATTCAAGAAACTACTACAAACTACTTTCGATTAGCTATGACAAATAAAACTTTGATTTGGGAGTTATTAATCTAATTGCATGAAAAGAAAACTAAGTTAATAGTTTGTATTCACAGTGAGAAGAAATTCCCTAGGACTGTGGTTTTACCATGATTGACACTGCATTTTTACTTAAGATTAATATATGTCCCTCCTTATTCTAGACAAAGATACTTGTAGATACAATTACCCGCTCTCACGGTGTAATCCACTACCTATACTAATACCAATCCCACTCTCATATCGATTGTGTTATTAGATAGGTTCTTTAATGAACTAATCTGGGTTATTCTGTTCACGCTCGTAGGCCATCTTTCTCAAAGGGCGATATAGAATGTGTGTTACTATAGATTTTCAATCCTTAATCCTCCTCTCAAATCTATCAAGGATCTAATTAATCACCTATGGTGAGAAACATAGATAATCAAACATGATTTCATAGCAACATGCCAGAAAATAAGGAGAAAATAATATACTATTGCAAAAAATCCATATACCTTATACAATTGGGCTACTCCTGGGTCCTAGAGAACACGGGGATAGCCCCTCATGGTTTCCATGGATAAAAATATGCTAGGGAGAAGGAAAAATATGGAGAACATAAAAATTTGATGAGCCCCTGGAGAAACGTGGCAAGGATGCTCCACACCAACGAACGGACCCACAAGCTGTGAATTCTACTCACTGAACGTGCCTAAAACCTCCCAAACATATAGTTCTCCTCCTCATTCTCCTCCATCATACCTTGACCTTCGTGTAATGGAATGGAATGTGGTAGATAGGTCTGGCATTACTTCTCCTAAGTCATACAAGTGACATAGGGAGAAATAAATCCTCCACCGTCAGATTAGACTTGATTTTTAGATCTTCCTGATTCTTCCTGATCGTTACTATCGACGGGATGTTGGTACGAAAGACTCCACTAATTACATGACCACCTATAAAGTTGTTGGTACTACCAACTTGGCTGTCGATAGTACCAAGTTTCTTCGATTAATCTTGAGAAAAATATTGTGATGTTGTTGGTAGTATCGACTCTGTGTGTCGATACTATCGAGCTTTCTCGATTTCTTTCTTTTCATCTCCGAGCAAGAGTGGGTACCACTGACAATGACGTAGGAAGTATCGAGTTGTGTATTTTCTTGAAAATTTTCTAAAATTCATAAAATCCGAATAAAAGCTCTAGAAATATAGTAAATCATTCAAAAACATTTAAATTACATTGATTTAATACAATTTTGAGTAATACATGCTAATATTAATAAATCATGCACACATTAAAATGAAATTGAAAAACAAGTACACAAAATCAATAATAACTAGCCAGTGATAATGACTAATATATAGTGCATCAAAGATCAGTAAGAATCTAGTTGTGTTTATGCAACAGAACTCTCTAGAGTAGAAACTTTTTTCCATTGCCAAGATTAAAGTCCACCCCTTCAAGAAGTTTTTTTCTTATTCTGAACAATCTTTTCCATAACCAAGATGAGTTGTCTTTGGCTTCCACTGACCACACAGATTCATCTTAGATGTATCTACCATGAAGCCATTTCACCCAAAGGGTCTCTTTTTCACTTCTCACACTCCATAGGTTCTTCAATGGACCATTGTTGTCTCAATCCTCAATTCTCCTTAAACCCAGACCTCCCTCATCTTTTGGTCTGCATATAATGTCCCAATAGACGTTATGTAGATTCTTCCACAGAAAATATCTCATATAATTCTCAACAGTTTGGATAATTGATTTAGGTGAAGGGAAAGCAGCTAAATAGAATATGTTGTATGAAGATAAGGTTGACATAATCAATTCCAGTATCTTCACTTGTGAAAGTAGCATGTCCTTCTAGGAATCAAGTTTACTTTTAATTTAATCTATAATAGGGCCACACATTTCTTTAGTCAATCTCTTACTAAACAAGGGAACTCCTAAATATATGACAGGAAAATGGAAAGCATTAATATTTAAGATAGAAGAGATAACATCATCATCACCTTCTTTACTTAGAAAAACCTAGCTCTTTTAGTTATTTAACTTAAGCCCTGACACTTTGTAGAAGATGTCAAGAATACTCTTGAGGCAGTTGGCATTGTCTTCCAAATCTTTATCAAACAGTAGAAGATCATCCGCAAAGACAATATTAGAAAAACCTCTATCATCAGAACCATTATAGGATTCAAGTTTCCTTTCCTTACTTCATCATTAATGATGGTTGTAAGACCCTGCATAACAATAATAAACAAAGAGGAGGATAGAGGTTCCCCTTGTCTCACTCTATTGGTAGCTTCAAATTGGTTTTTTGGGGAACCATTCACTAAGACCTTATAAGATGTAATAGTGAATGTTTCTTCAATCCAACTTATCCAACACAAAGGGAAATACATCTTCCTGAGGAGAAAAATAATATAATATCTTCTAATGGTGTCATAAGCCTTGGTGATGTCATCCTTGACACACATATTCCTTTGACTACCAAAATTACTCAGTATCCCATTTGCTAAAAGGGTGGCATCACCAATCCATCTCCCATGAATAAAAGCAACCTAGTTCTTGTTAATCAAATGTGGAAGGATGAACTTCAATTTGTTAGAAAGAACTTTAGTAATTACTTTGTAAACTACATTGCATAATGAGATGGGTCTAAACTCCTTGAGATTAGAGACTCTTGAACTCTTAGAAATTAAGGTAATAAATGTGTTGTTGCACTCCTTTAGCATCCTCCCATAACAAAAAAATCTTCAAACTATAGAATTAATATCATCTCCCACAATAATCTAGATCCATTTGAAAAACATTGAGTTAATTCCATCCGGGCTAGGAGTTATATCATCATTGATGTTATTTATGATGTCTTCAATCTTTTGCTTACAAAGAATCTCTCTTTAATAATCTCTATGGCTCTGTCTCAAACTCTTATTCTCCCATTGATCATTTCAGTCCACTCTTTCTTCAGAGGCATTGTTAAAGAGTGTAGTATAAAAGTTCTTTATCTCCTCCTTAATAAGATCAAGCTCCTATAAAAGTGTTCCATCCTCCTTGCTCAACACATTAATTTTATTTTCACTCTAGTTATTTTCATCGATTCATAAGAGAAAGAAATATTCCTATCTCCCTTCTTTAGCCACTAAATTCTAATTTTTTGTCTCATGACACTTTCTTCATTCTTCATAGATTTATCTACTTCTTCTCTGTTTAAAGACAAGACCTCTTGTTTAATACTATCCATAGGATCATTATCAACTTTTTCTGTAAATGTAAAGCTTTAGCATCAAGATCCTTAGCTTTCAGAAAGATGTTTCCTACAATAATTTTTTCCAATCAATAAGGGCATCCTTCACTCTTGCAACTTCCAATACATTATAAACATAGGAGTCCCCTAGACCTGGGTTCCTTTCCAAGCCTTCTCAACAACATCTCTATAAGAATCATGCTTTATCCATGCATTATTAAAATGGAAAGGTGAAGTTAAATGCCTTCCCTCCTCAAGTATTATAGATATGATCCTATGATCACTAACCATAATAGTAGTAACCTCAATCAAATAATAAGGGAAATAGAAAATATATGGTATATTACTAAAGATATGATAAATCTTTGAAAAAGTACTATGACCTTTTCTTTTGTGGTTTTCACACGTAAAGAAAGGTCCCTTAGTCATCATTTTCACCAGGTCAGTCTTAGAAATGGCTTCATTGCAATCTTTTATACATTTATTTGATGGGGGATGCTTTCCCAACTCTTCACTATTTAGTCTCACAACATTAAAATCTCCCATGGTATACCATTTTTCTGGCTTTGAATCACTATTGGCAACAATGGAATCCCATAACAATTCCCTATCAATATTAAAATTTGCACCATAGATTGTCATTAGATAGAAATTAATAGAATCTCTCTACAAAATACAATGTATTATTTTTTTGTTCTCTATAATTTTATTGACCCTAATCTCCTTTTCCATCTACATGATCAGAATATGAGTATTAGGATAAACTCAAAATTATCCACATAGCTATATCCAGGCCAAAGCTTATCAACAAAAGCTCCAAGGCCTTCCTTCTTAAGTCTAGATTCAAGGATAATATAGATCTCTGCCTTATTTTTATTCAATTCATTCTAGATGCGAGGAATCTTATTTTCCCCTCCTCTCACATTCCAGGATATAATCTTGAATGGACTAACCATTGGGGGGAAGATTCACATCACCTTGAACCACCCCTCCCTCGGGTGTATTTCTCTACTCGAAGTCAGTGTCCATGCCTTCAAAGTTAGACAAAGGGGAATACTTACAACATCACTACATTGCTACTAGTTGAAGTATTTTGAGTGACCATGTGTGGAGAGCTCAACTTCTTCCTCATAGTTTTCCACATCTCTATAGGGGAAAGGATAGGACTGAAAATCTCAACTCCTTCTTTGTTTGTACTCCCAACTGTGATTGTGTCCATACTAGAAGCTGCGATAGTAGTGTTATACTAAAAATTCCCTCCTCAACATCAATGAACACCTCTAATTCTTCTTCAACATTGTTTTTATTTGGCACCCAGTTCTTCGTCAATATCTTCTTTGAAACCTCACCTCCACATTTTTTAGTTCTCTACACAATGATGATTCATGCCCAAATTGACCACAGTTAAAACATCTAGAGGGCTTCCATTCATATGCAGATTCAATTTTGTCACTCTGTCCATCATTGTTGATATTTTGTAGTTCCTTCAAAAAAGAAAATCTCAACGGAATGACAACCTGCAACCTTGCATAATCCAATCTTCTAAACTTAGACATCATCCTATCAGGTCATAAAGGATTCCCAATAAATGAACCAATCTTATTAAACATCTCGATATCCCAAAGCTCCAATGGAAGATTATGGATCTTCAACCATATAGATATTTTCGTCAACTTCATCTTTTCAAGTGGCTCACCCTATTCCCACTTTTTGATGATTATTGGCTTACCAACCTCAAACCAAGGACCACCATCCACAACCCTCTCCAGGTCTTCATCATTGGCAAAACATGATAATGGAAAAACGTGGTCCCCTATATTAGATCTCAATCAAACCTTTCACACTCCAGATTTGAACTAGATGTCGAACTAGTATCAGCCAATGTGTCTTATGTCCAACCACATAGCCTACCACCATACCACTCCATCTTGTTAGATTCCTCTCAATAATTGACTTTGAGTAGATGAGCTTCCCATCAACTAGTTGTATATCCATTTTCTTCAGGCTAAGTGGACCTCTTGTATATCCATCATTTAGCAACCCTGACTATTTATAGCTTCCTTTTCCACAACGCCATTACCTAGAACTCCACTGGAAATACTTCAAGTCTAAAAAGGAACTACAACGACAAGATCAAGATCTGGAGGTTCAGGAGTCACCTTCTCCCTCAATGTCACCCCCTCATTTGCCCCATCACACCGATCCATCGTGCTCCTAGATTTGATGCACGTTATTTTAGGTTAAGTTAAATTTAATGATGAAAGGTTGACATCCAGAGAAGAAGACACCAAAAGAAAAAATCTAAAGTTATTTTGGAGGATTTATGTAGTTAGATTTATTTTAAGATTTAAATAGTTAGATTTATTTCTTACTGCAACATTTAAATTTCCATTCCATGTAACTCCCTTGAGGACTATCTTCATATTGTTATCATACTTTTTTCCTTGCAATGAAATTTTAAATTGTTATTGATTACTTGCTAAACCTTGATCTTGTACATATGATAATGGCCCTTTCCCTCATGGTCGTACACTATTGGGGATAACATGGGGAGAGGGTTGTTACATTTGGTATAAGAGCCCAGGTTTACCATTTAACCTTTAACAATTATTAAAAGTTTCATAGAGGTCAAGGAAATTATTAGGGCATTTTCTAAATGTGATGGCGTCTAGAAGAAACCACGACCCCAGGGGTTGGCAAAACTTTTATATGAACCACTAGTCATCTTATGAGGACTCTAGGCCACCATGCATTCTTCCTATCCAAGGTCAGAAGATTTTTCCTGAAACAAAATACCTCTAGGTTTCCTTCTCATCTAAATTCATCCCTTCTCTACCCCTCACTTCACTCACAAAACCCTAGGGACATGATATATGTTTCCTCTACCCTTCTAAAAATTAGGGTTGCTAATATTAAGGTTTATGCATTCCTCCTCCAAATCATAAAGTGCACGTAATCAAGATTTCATGGACATAATTTTATGATGCCTTAAATTCCCTAACCATAACTGAGACTAATTTTTTTTGTGTGAAACAACATCGCCCGCACCAAGTCCATTGTCATCCTTGATGACACACCTATGTCCTACCCATATGGGAAGCCCTCCCATAGGAAGAGATTGTCCTCAAAGAAGAGGAGGAGGTCCATGGAGGATGAGTTCTCTAAGAAGAGGAATAGGTCAGAGGAGGCATCTATAGAAAGAGACCCCAAACATGAGGTTGTCCCCTTTGACATCCCAAACCTAGAACATGGTCTTGAACCTAAAAATGAACCCATTATGAAAGATGAACCCAGGGGTGAAGGTAACCCCAGACCTGGTGGCGCAAGCCCAATGGGAAATTTGGTGATTCAGACCTCTAAGATGCTCCAAATGAAGTAGCAAGAGAAGCTTACTGAGGCCATTAGTGACTTCGCCCTAAGAGAAATTGTAGAGATGAGAATGGTGAAACAACATTGAGGATGAGTTCATCCTTGATGACACACCTATGTCCTACCCATATGGGAAGCCCTAAGAGAAATTGTAGAGATGCCTAATTTTTTTTGTGTGAAACAACATCGCCCGCACCAAGTCCATTGTCATCCTTGATGACACACCTATGTCCTACCCATATGGGAAGCCCTCCCATAGGAAGAGATTGTCCTCAAAGAAGAGGAGGAGGTCCATGGAGGATGAGTTCTCTAAGAAGAGGAATAGGTCAGAGGAGGCATCTATAGAAAGAGACCCCAAACATGAGGTTGTCCCCTTTGACATCCCAAACCTAGAACATGGTCTTGAACCTAAAAATGAACCCATTATGAAAGATGAACCCAGGGGTGAAGGTAACCCCAGACCTGGTGGCGCAAGCCCAATGGGACATTTGGTGATTCAGACCTCTAAGATGCTCCAAATGAAGTAGCAAAAGAAGCTTACTGAGGCCATTAGTGACTTCGCCCTAAGAGAAATTGTAGAGATGAGAATGGTGAACCCCTGCCTGTCCTTCCCCATATTGGATCCATCATCCTCGACTTCATCAAGATAAACATAGAAAAATTCTGGAGCAATAATAAGACAAAAGTTGTTGATAAGGAGGATGCATGGATCCTGGCTGTGGAGAATGGCTTCCACATTCTGGTGGTGGGATCCAACAAGAAGTTCATGTTTACTACTCACCTACCTGAAGGACCATGAAGTTATGGTGGGAAAACTACATTATGGGCCAAGACCTGACTGAGGAGCCTATAGCCTAGGTGGATTTCCACACCATATTCTCTGCATGGTTCATCCCTATTCTTTTCAAGAGGGAAACAAGAATCAATTCATGCTCCCTTATCAAGACAACATGTTAGTGGTGGACTATGCTAAATTTTTTTGCCTCTTGGAGCAATTTTCCTATATGTTGACTGAGTAAGGCGAGTGAAGAATTTTTTCGAATGTTTGCATCCTATATTGAAGCCCCATGCGATGGCTAGAAAACCTCCAAACATTACCGTAGCCCTCAATTTCACCTTATATACAGACAAGACAGTCTTTCCTGCTCAAAACCCGCCCAAGAGATATCTAGGTTTCGCTGAAGGCACTTCTTCCCCAAGAAATTATAATACGAGGCCACAGGGTCAAAACACTGGCAACAGTGAATATGGAGGATAGGGAAAACCTCGTCACTAGAACTGAAGTCCTGAATGTGGCACCTATATGAAGAAGCACCCTGGAAGATGTCACCATGAAAAGAAAGTATTCTATCATTGTCAACAAGAAGGACATGTCAGGTCCAATTGTTCTCTCCCTAGCCCTTGAGGTTCAGACCCAATGGTGGCCCTACCAATGGTTGAAGCACCCCAGGGAGAAGCCCCAGTAGCTGGAGAGCGTTGATAGGTCTAAGTTATTGATGTTGGTAATGAATAAGCTCAGCCTAATGCCAAATAACTCATACAAGGTAACCATCCCTAGAATTTTGTTTTCTATCCTTTACTATGATGTGCATAATAGTTTTGACTACCATGAATACAATCTATGACTGCTTGGTATAACGAGCCATAATGTTAAAGTTTTATTTGACTTTGGTTCTACTAATACTTTAATCTTGAGAAATCTCACAACTATGCTTTATTTGGACTTCAAGGATTTAGGATATCTCTTAGAAGTCACTACCCCTAATGGTCATATCTTCGCATCCCTCTTAAAGACATCAGTCATCCTTGTTATATATATGAGCAATGAACTCCTTACCAACTTTATCCAGTGTGATATGAATGATTTTGATGTCATTATAGGAATGAATTGGCTTTATAACTGTGATGCAAAAACAGACTATAGGGTAAAGAAAATAAGGAGAGAGAAGCTAGGTCATGCACCCTTTACCATTAGAGGTAGGAAAGATGCCACTACCAGCCTATGTGTGTCAGCCATGAAAGCAGAATGGATGGTAGCTAAAGGATGTCTAGTGTTCATAGATGTAGTGAGTGATCCAGAATAGAAGGTTCAACCCTTAAAAAAATGGAGGTAGTCAGGGACTATGGTAATCTGTTCCTATACAGTATTCTAGGCATACCTCTAGAGAGAGAAGTTGACTTCCCAATAGAACTAGCTCCCAGGGCAAAACCAATTTCCAAGTTACCTTACGTGATGTCTCACACTAAGTTTCTTGAGTTAAAGAAGTAACTACAAGAACTACTAGACAAGGGCTTCGTCTGGCCCAACACATCTCCATAGGGAGCGTTAGTCCTCTTTGTAAAGAAGAAGGACAGATCGCTTCACATGTACATGTACTATAGAATGATAAATTAGGCTACCATTAAGAATAAGTGTCCTCTACCCCACATAGATGACTAGTTTGATCAGCTCAAAACTTCTTGAGTTTTATCAAAAATTGATAAAAGATCTAGATACCACCAGTTGCAAATTAAGAGTGAATATATCTAAAAAACTACTTTTTGAACCCACTATAGTCACTAAGAGTTTGTAGTTATGCCTTTGGGGTTGTCCAATGCTCTAAGTGTGTTCATGAACCTCATGAATAGTGTGTTACACTCCGTCCTCAACATCTTTGTCATAGTGTTCACAGATGACATCCTAGTCTACTCTAATGACTTAGAATAACACTGTGAGCACCTATATAAGGTCATTTATATCCTAAGAAAGTAGAAGTTCTACAGGAAATTCTTATAATGTGAGTTTTGGATAGTCATAATACTATCCTCAGGAACATTATATCTAGAGGAACCATAAGAGTGGACCCTTCCAAAGCACACATCCGAAATTCATAGTTTCCTGGGATTGTTCGGATTCTCAGAGACAAGGATTTCTCAAATATTGCTTTGCCCATGACCAAGCTCACTCAAAAGGATGAGAAGTTCATTTGGTATGATCTATGTGAAGCATGATCATAGGAATGGAAGGAAAAGCTTACCTCAACCCCTATTCTACAGATACCCTCAGGTAATGATGGTTTCATCATCTTCACCGACCATAAGAGCATGAAGTACATGTTTACTTAGAAAGATATGAACTTGCAACAATGACATTGGATGAAATATCTGAAGGGTTTTGATTTCACCATATCCTACCATCTTGGTAAGGCCAACATGGTAGCTAATGCCCTTAGTGGAAAACTTCTTAGTTGTGCAACTGGTTTGGTTAACCAATGGAAGATACTACAAGACTTAATCGATGGATTCCACAACCTATGGAAAATAGGATTCATCTAACCAATATCTAGATCAATCCTAACCTACTAATTGAGCTTGTAGTAGACTAGTTAGCCAGTCCAGATTTAGAAAATATGAAGGGTTTGATGGTGAATCCTCAAATACACCTCTCGGTGGGTGTGTATGGTGGCATCTTATATAAAGGTTGTATTTGGGTTCCTAAATATTCACCTTTGAAGACTCATATCTTGCAAGAGTCTCATGGGTCAAGTATATTATACACCCTGGCACCACTAAGATGTTCAAAGATCTATAATGGTACTTTTGGTGGTCAGGAATGAAGAGATACATAGCCTTGTATGTGGCTTGTTGTCTTAAGTGAGAGATGGTGAAGGTTGAGCACCAGTCACATGGTGGTTTACTACAATAGATTGAAATACCTATGTGGAAATGTGACCAGATCATCGTGGATTTTATTGTGCGTCTTCCAACGACAAAAAGAGGTCATGATGCAATATGGGTCTTATGGACTGCTTAACCAAGTCAGCACACTTTCTTTTCCTTAAGACCAATTCTAAGGTGTCAGACTTGGTTGAGATTTACATTAGATATATAGTTTGTTTGCATGGAATTCTGAGCTCAATTATCTCTGATTGTGACCCTAAGTTCAACTAAAAGTTATGGAAACAAGTTCAAGAGGAACTCAATAGGAGGCTAAAATTCAAAAGTGCCTATCACCTTCAGACCGATGGATAGTTGGAAAGAATGATCCAAATCATAGAAGATTTGTTGAGAGAATGTGTGCTAGATTGGGGTGGATCATCAGATCAGTACCTACCCTTAGCAGAGTTTGCCTATAGAAATTATTTCCAAGCCAGTATCAAGATGCCTGTGAATGAAGCTCTTTATGGGAGTCTGTGTTAGTCACCACTTCATTGGGATGATGTTGGTGAGGGGACCATAATTAGGATAGAAGAACTATAGTTATATGATGTCAAGCTCACTTTGATCAAGAAGAGGCTAAAGAGAGACTATTATTAACATAAGTTGTAAGTTGATGCTAAGAAAAAATATTTGCACTATATTGTAGGTGATCATGTGCTTTTGAAAATCTGACCCCTTTGAGCTATAGATAAAAATAGAGAAAATTTGACTCCCTGATATGTGGGTCTATTTGAGGTTCTAGAATGGATAGGAGAGGCCACATATCATCTACCTTTACCACCACAATATAGTAAGATTCATGATGTGTTACGTGTGTCAAATCTGAAGCGCTATATGAAGGATTCATCCTATGTGTTGAAAATTGAACCTACATAACTCCAAGGGAGATTGTCATATAACTAGTCAGATGTGAGGATAATCGATTCCAAGGTGAAATTTCTTAGGAATAAAAAGATAGATACCATAAAGGTTCTTTGGAAGCACCATGGCGAGGAGGAGGAAGCCACATGGGAGTTAATGACACACACGGAAAAGTCTCATCCTAAACTTTTTGTATAACTAGTCAAATTTTTAGGATTAGGTAAAATATCACTATAACCAAAAAAGTATAGGGGTGACCCTGTATACTATAAAAGTGGGTATAACTCAGAAAAACCCCACTATCTCATAACCACACTAACAATACCAATCCCTATCTTAGGCTTGGTCCTAACCACCACACCCAGATTATTTACAAAAAGATCAAATAGACACAGGATATCCCTCTCACCCTTGCCATGTACTCTGTGGTTCCTCTCAATGAGAAAACATATACCGGCTAGACTCAAACCAGAAAAATGTCGTAGCTGGGTTCTTTTCTCTATAACCCAACAGATTACCTCATCCATACTCGAAGGGTGGGAGCCACCCCACCCCATCTTTAGACTCCACCTATAGAAAATATATTTGGTATATAGACACTTAAAGGGACTTAATTCTTGTAAGAGGGAAAGGATGTTATAACTTGGTTTTTCACATGTATTTGTACAATATATTTGAATGGAATATTGATTTGATAAGGATGTATTAGAAGGACTCAAGCTTTGTTTGTAAGTTTTGGTTTGAAAATGCAATTTCTCCTTATGGAATGGATTTCACATACTATTTCAAGAATCCATTAATATATATTTGATAAAGAAAGAGAGGAAAATCCAATAATAAGGGAATTACTTAAAGGTAATGGGCAATTGGTATTTTGAATATGGAATTATGTGGAATATTCTAGAAAAGAATAGGTTGAAGGAAACTAACAAGTTTTGTTCTATCCAATATTGTACTTAATGAGAAAACATTTCAACATAAGAAATCTAACCAATTTTGGTGAGAAAAGGAGTTAATTGATGTCTTAAATAAATCAAATAAAAGAAACAGTTAGAGACAAAGAAAAGTATTATTAACTTTTGTATCTTGGCCCCAAATCTTGCCCACACTGAGATTTAAGTATTAAAAACCTTCTTTTAAACGTTGGGATTATTTGGCTAAAAGGATAGAGAGATATGAATTAATTACTTCTTCCTAAAGTGAAATGGATAACATAGCAATATATTAAATGTCAAATTTTCATCAATAAAACCTGACCCTTTTATTATAAATGTGCACCCTGGTGGCCATCCGATCAAGGATCAATGGTCATAAGACCATCTCCTACCTTCGATAGATTAGAAAACCAAGAACAATTTGGTTCCCTTTTACTTTCTCATTTTTCTCTCACTCAGATCCATGTGCAAACTTAGAAACCTTTCCATCATGAACAAGAAATGATTCCAAGTCAACCTATCCTAGGCTTTACCCCCCTTGTAAGGATATTTAAGAATCCCCTACAACACAAAATAGTCGTCGGCAAACCCTCCTTAGGAAAAACCTATATCAAGGAGTAGAACCCCCGCGAGACAATCAAACCTTGAGTGAGACTATAATCAACTCAAAGATTGATCCTTTGACCTCAGTTCCCCTACTAGCCCTACCTTTTCTATCTTGAATCTCCTTCATACACATAGGAAATCCACCTTCGTCGACATCACTGCTCCAACCACCTTCTGGCCAATCGAGTCCCTCAACAAGTCCGACAAGACAAGGGGGAGACAACGGTGATGTCGCATATTGCTTGGAGGTCCTAAAGCCAAGAGTCAACAATTGGATTGATTTGTTCAAGGTACTTTCTCATAGGGCTGATGGACGGAAAGAACAAGAAGAGGAAGGACTTCTTTTCCCCCGCAAAGCTGGCCGCTGTCTTCTTCCATAGTTCCAGATAAGAAGAGGCATAGTGCCTCCATGCCACCAAATCTCTCCCTAAGGTCCCCTCTAGCACTGCCAGGCCTCCATGAACCCCATCGATGCTCCAAAACCAAAGGGTAACCCCATTGTAGTCATTCACAATCCCTCCTTCTTCTCAAACAAAACTAGAGCTCAACATCCCACAAAGCCGCCTCTGGCTTACGATCAGGTCATCCACTGAATTCGTACTACTACATGGATCATTTTCCCTCTCTCTGGGTTCTCGTTACTTCCTTCTAGCTCTGATCTCTACTCCCTCATACCACATGCTTGCCGTTGTGGAGAAGTAGTGAGGAGGGGAGGCTCGTTCTCTCCACTGGAAAGGCCACATATCTCGTTTAAGGGGTCAAACTACTCGTGAAGAGGAGATGAATTCAAGTACACAGTCACTTCTCCCCATCACCCCATGATCTCAGTGAGTGGTGTCCGGGGTGGGTGCTGGTTCAACTGTCCCACTACCTTGCTCTAACCGCAAGGTAGGAGACAAGATGACATCCCTCAGATATGAATCCAAGGGCTATCTACCAGAGGGCACTTAAGTGGATCTGTGGCTTCTCCTTTTCAAAGGCCACAGCCACTGGATCGACAATCTAAGGCCACAAGTTAGCCACGTAGACCCATCCCAAAACCAACAGGCATGACACAGCCTGACTTAGGCTCAGCTAGCAAACTTAGGTCTATTAACCATCAAATATACACATTAATTACCTCATTTCAAACCTGAATAACTTCCTCTAGGAACATCCAATTTTCACCAAATTTTAACCACAACTTCCTCACTACTTAAGCTTCCTTGTGCACGAATTTGGTATCAAAAATCGACTGTTAGACCAGTCAATTAAATTTCTCAAATAGGTATAAATTATGGATCCAAAACATTATACAAACCTCAATCAACACTCCAACTTTACTAGAACACTTGGGATTCTCAAGACAACTCAACATGCATGACTTCACTTATGTCATTGGACATTTTAGGATTCTAAAAGTCCACTCCATCACATCCTACACACCTTAAAATAAATTTCATCCTCGGAATTTAGCCAGAACCACTTTGTCACATCATATGCATCTTAAAAGAAATTTCGTCCTCGAAATTGAGCCATACTCATACTCCAAGGAAAAACTAAGGATCTTCTTTCATATGTAGAAAACTATATCAGGTGCAACATATCCAAAAACAAAGCTCTATAATCATATCCACACTACTATTAGGAGGTTTTAAAACATCTAAGGTGAAACACCCCTTCATAGAAGGCTCAAACAAGGGTTTAGAAAATCTGATTAGGTCATAACATATCTCATTGTTAGGGTTTCATCCTTATCTTTTCCCATGAATTAGGGTTATGTCATCATATTACCATGTTCTGAAGTAATAAACTGAAGTTAACCCATTATATCAAGGGTCATCTACATTTTATTGAGATAGTTCTTAGAACATGTTCATCATTAACATATTCCTTTTAAGAGGAAGTTAACAATAATTAACCCGTGTTATCCATCTAGATCATATCAAGGTGTTATAATCATTATGTTGTGCTAGATACCAAACTACATTTTCCATCTTTGTTAAGCACTAAGATTAACACCTCATGTAACATGTTTCATTTATATGATCTTATTTCATTGCTCATGATAAATTGCAAGATTTACTAGTGATTTCATCACAAGATTAACCAACAATATCACATTATCATCATTATTCATGTATATGGTTAACCATCTATGCATTGATATCTATTAAACCATATCTAGGTTTCCATCTTATCATGTCCATATATCACATCTTGAGATTATATCATATCTTACATATATTATATCATGTTTGTGGTAACAAACTTATACAAGAGGCTTCTTAAAACATATATCAAAAATTTATCTAGTCCAACTAAGGTTCTTCTAACCCATATCATGAGGGTAGTGCCATGCTCAGTCTCACTGAACTAACTCAAATCTATGAGTATCTCATATGCATATACCTTATCTTTCCTCCCTGATCTAGGGTTATTAATATACCTCATTGGTACTAGAGATAGGCTTTCCAGCTCAAGCCACATAAGAACAAACTAAAACATGCTATGACATACTCTTATCAGCTCTATACCCATGAAAACTATTTCTCAACTCTCTTTCTCTTATATACACACCACTAGATTCCTATATGGGAACCACCAACCCAAGCATGAGGTTGTACAAAAACTAACATAACTACCTCCTCTAGGGTCTTGGGCTCTCTCCCTCACCCAGATGGAGGGCAGCCATATTCATATTCACATATGCACATATAGCTAGCCTCTCTTTAACACTAGGGTTTGGTCCTCCTTGGGACATCTAGGGTTCAACAAAACTATAGGAATCATGCATTAAGAACTCATCTCAATCACTCAGGAGTAATCTAGTTTAGGACATATCATATCATGTATCTCATAATTCTCATATCTTGGAGTTTAGGTTCTCTAACCTTCTCCCAATGGGTTTCACTCTCTCTGGAGTTAACCCCAAAACTGGTCCTAACATTATAGGTCCTCCATCGTAAAAGATATTGAGGCTCTTGTTGATTCACATCCTTGTCTTAACTTAACACATATTATTTCATAAAAGAATGCATACTTGCATTATCAAAACTTATCTCAAATCCTTAAAACTAAACTTAAGTCCTCAAAGACAAACAAAGATCATCATAACCATCTTATGTCATCTATATGAGACTTACATCATATCATCAGAACTTATTTCATCTATTCCATCTATCACATATTCCAACAAGGCTCTAGGCATCTAATCTAGAACTACTCTCTCTTTTAGACTGATGTCATTCACTTTCACTTAGGTTACATGACCACCTCCTACTCGTACATGTGTGGGCACACATTTTTGTAATGCATATATATAATAAAATATTGTATAGTTTTTCTCTGATAAAACATGCGTCAGAGAAAACTATCAACGTTCGATCTGATTGGAATCAAAAACCAAATCCAGAAAATGAGTGTCCCACACATAGTAGAGAGTATAGTGCCATGAAAATTAGTGCAAATGGTGAGAAAAGGATGTAGGCTAGTGTAGCTACTCTAGACAATGAGCGCCATATGTCTAGGGTTTCTCTTCCCTTTATGCATGTCATTTCCAAATAATGCAACGTCCCATACCACTACACTATAAGGAAAGGACGACATCTAAGAACCTTCTATAGAACAAGCACTAGTCTAGACTTAGTTCTCAGACATCTAGGTGCTAACCTAGAGGCTAGGTCAAATGTAGTCTCTAAAAGATGACAAATCTAACCCTAAAAGATTTTTATGTTTAAGGTTCTTTGGTTTTGAGTTGCATAATGAGAAAATGTCAGGCTTTGTTATTGTTCATGCTCTGATACCACTTGTGACATCCCCAAATTTTCTAAAACTTAATCTGATGTGTGACGTCCAAATTGAAACCCTCACCTCAGTGATAATTCCAATTTAAACACCCCATACTAGGCTAAGAAGAAGAAAATCAAGGGAGTCAAAAGGAAACAACAGTAGCACATGTACATGAACAATCATAAAACCATACACACATGTTCACCATTCAACACATAATTACAACATGAATTGTTACAATATTTGATATTACATATTGAACAGCAAACTTTTACATATACATGTACTACATCTAAACAATAGGATCTTAAGACAACAGGTCCACATGTACATCAGCTCGCCATACAACTCACAACTATCTTGGATCTTCAAGAGCATAACCACAACTTCAACAAAAGATTACATGTGGTACACATCAACACAATATTCAAGAATATTGTACTGAGTACGCCTACGTGTCTTTTATATACCGCTCATCATATCTTGGCAATAAGATAAAACTAATACTTGGCAGTAACATAAGAAATATAAGAAAATCATATACTTGCACAAAGATGTTCACTAACAAAAGAGAAACATATTTTAAGCACATTTTCCATTATACCATCTGTGCATTTACTACCTGAGAGTTGAATGCATTAAGGCCTTTATGATCTACTACCAAAGAGTTGGATCATTTCACAATGTGATCTACTACCAAAGAGTTAGATCACTTCCAAGTACTTTACTACCAAAGAGTTGAAGTACTTATTTCCAACACTTTACTACCAAAGAGTTGAAGTGCTTAGATATAATGGAACAGATATACTATGTTTCATGTGTTCATAGCAATAAGTATGGAAAATCATGCAACATATCATACAAGAACAATCATTTCATCCAATATCATATGCCAAGTATTTTTCTACACATATAACACAAGCATGTTGTATAATAAGCCAAGTAAGAGGTAATAGTGTACCTTGATCAAGAGACATTCTAACCCATATTCCTGATGTCATCTATATCTTGGTCAACCCCTAATTAAGATAAGATCACATACTATCATCAGGTTCTCGTCATCTCAACCCTAGCTATGATTCATTTTAGGGTTTAGCTTTCTCATTAGGGTATTCTCATAATTACTTGTATTCTTGTCTTAGATTTATCTTACTGATGTCATATTCCAGATTAGTATATGTAATCTGAATATCAGGTTTTGTATCATTATTTATACATATTAAACCTAGGTTACATGTATTATTCAAATTAGGGTTACAACCCATGTATTAAGGGTCAACTTCATATAACATGGATTGTATGCATCATCATGATCTCATAATTAAATCTGAGGTTCCACATAAAGATATGAGCTTACTCTATACATTTCATCATTTATTGAGCATGTATGCATTTATCACATTTTTCTTTAGGGTTATTAGCCTTAATTAGCCATATGGAGCAAAATACATAACTTCGTGCATCAACATTATAATTACTGACATCAGTTGGATTCTAAACATGATTGTAGACATAGTGACATATTCTCATAATCTTAGGCCATCATTTGATATTTATTATCCATCATATGAGCATTTAACCACTTACATGATATTGTTGGGTTTTAAGGGAGACAGAGAAGGCAGCGGAAACAAAAACATTTCTCCCCCAACCCATACCGAGGAAACGTGTCAACGTCTATATAATAGGAAAAGGATGGTTTGTGGAATCATACCTTGTCCCGAGGCTTGCTCGGCGACAATACCTCACGCAATGCGCGGTCTTCAACTCCGGTCTTGGACGGTGTCTGTGCAGCTCCTGGTCGCACCGGGACTGACGACTCCTCCTCCTACCGGACTGTCGGATGACAGTTGTCCTCCTAAGCGGCAGTGTCCTCCCGCCTCTGTAGTAGTCCACACGGACCACCTGGAACTCCACTCTCCTTGTCCCACAAGGAAGTGAAGGAGTTGCACCCTCCTGTTGACGTACTAGTCGCCAACACACTCTCCTGCTACCAGTTGCAACTGCAGTTGTCCTTCCCTTGCTGCACCTCCCTTTTGCGGGAAGCACTTGCTCGGGATCTCTCATGGTTACTAAAACCAGAGAGAAAGACAACTTCGTAAAGCAACCGGCTTGCATTGAGTTGTACTTTGAGAAGCCCCCAATACCCCTATATATATAGGCGGGTCATGGGACAGGGTTCTCCGTGCCCGACAATACGGGACTAAAGCAGGAGTAGAAGGGTTCAAGATTTTCCACAAAAAGCAACTGGTTCGCAACTTGAAATGATCGGTTCACAACTGAACCGATCGGTTCGGCCATTGAGCCGATTGGTTGGACCTGAGCCGATCGTTTGGGGCACTCCAACCAATCGGTTGGTGCCCTGAACCGATCGGTTCATAGTCCTAATCTGGCTCAAAAAGACTTTCCTTGTTTGGCTCCCAATTGGTATCGAATACCAATGTTATTCCCAATCGAATTGGGCAATTTGAAACCAAAGGAAAATTCTTGCCGACATGACTTTTCCCAACTGGTCGGTTGCACCAGTTGAGCCGATCGGTTCAACTCTTGAACCGGTCGTTTCAACCTGGCATGAGCCGATCGGCCTGGACACTCCAGCCGACCAGTTCAGCACCTCAGCCGACCGGTTCATCACATGAGCCGATCGGTTGGGAGCACAGGTTGGGCAAAATCAGTCAATTGTGATTTCAATCAATCCGATACTCCAATCAATGCGTCCATCACCTTGAACCATATGATATTGAGCTATCGACTGATTGAGTGTTTAATTGAACTACTAAACTCCTTTAGTAATCAATCTAAATGTTGCTTGTGGACAAAACTCCTCTTCCAGGTTAAATCCTATGTGTGTGACCCTGCAGGACCATTTCACGTTGGCAGTGAAAGTCCATAACCCTTATGACTTCACAAGCAAAGAGCGGTGCCTAGTCACACATCAGTGCTACCCAAGTGAAAGTAGAAAGTTGGAGAACAACTTTCATCCTACAATCCGTGAATGGTGTTACAGTGAATGTATAATTCCTTTGTCACTGATATCCCGGATGAACTCAAGGCATGGAACAGTCATCCTGTCAACGTTCATTCTCTTTCTTGATCTCAGAGCAGATTGAACAAGATATGTATGACATCAATATCACATTCTGATTCACACATGCGTGCGCACGCCTATCTCAATCCTACTCATCAAGTGGCCTTGGATATCAAACTCCCTCAGGAGGGACAAATCCCATATCTATCACTCACCCCTCAAAAGCCCCATGTGTCAAAGACACCCAATCATCACCTTTTTAGCAACCCATGTTTCAGGACTGCATTTGATAATGTCAAAGTGTGCCCAATGACATGTGTTGAGTGCAGTGATTTTAGGTCTAAGAATCACACTCACCACCATCACTGTGAGTACTGACTATGACTACCATCTCACGGTTCCATGTGTCAAACTCACGGTGGGTTTGTCCGGTACCTTGTTCTCTAACAAGTACCTATGTGTTTGGTTTTATATCTCTATATCATGACTAATGAGATTCTGTCATCAACCAACACCACAATCTAGTCTTGTGTGTCATTGCTGTCTATCTACCTTCCCCAATGACATCCGACTAGGGACATATCAAGAATGTACAAACTCTTAGCATCCGTATGATCTCATCGTTCAGGTCCTCAACCTGAAAGCATACGTCATTGAGTACTGTCATTCTTTAGACATTTAATCTGTTCTATCACTATCTCATATGACTGAACCAGAAAGAATTGGAAGCTTGCCTTTGATGTTTATCAAATCAATCTTATGTATCCCACCAATCATCACATGATTGGCTCTCAGGGCATACATACCAACAGACTCCCACTTGCACTGCGAGCCAATCACCCATGAATCATATTCATAGTGATCTTCAAACATGTCCCACATGTTACTGTGCTCTAGTGCCATCATAGTGAGTAATGGCAACACCTTGCCAAAGTCTGAACAAATTGCATGCCTCACATCTCTTCGATGTACGTCATACGTATGAGATGGAGTTGCCGTAATATGCGATCTAGTATTCCTTTGCTAACCTTTAGCCACATTGCATGATCAAGGATTCCAGACTTGTCATCAATGAGTGGAATATAAGTTCATCTCATGAACTTCCAGATCCATATAGTATCCATTGTTGTTCACTAACACATAGATACTCGGCATTTCCCTTTTAAATGGTTTTATTGGAACACTTCCAATTATCAACAAACTTTCACTTTTATACATCTTATGTATATATTTTGCGATTAATTTTCTGTCCTTTCGGAAGTTCGCATCAATGTAACTCTTTATATCAAACTCTTCCTTATCACCATAGAACTAGTACTTCCCAAGTACTTATCAAGTTCTTATGGTATTCCAGTAACCCTTACTGGAAGTAGACAGACATCCACTCGTCATGTCCTACATACGAGTTCTCAGGATGAGCACATCATATTGCCATGTCCTACATGCAAGATGATGAATGCATTTTATTCTTGCCATGTCACACATGTAAGACAATGGGATGATTACATACATGATAGATCCATATCTATTCTTAGTGTTCCCATTCTTCATAAGAATTGGACACTTGGCCTTGGGATACTAACTCCATGTAACATGGACAAGTTTTCTCCCACTGATTCTTTGCATACTGAACCCTTCAGTACAGATTGCCAATGTATGCTCTCTCTTTTCTAGGTCAAGAGATTTGTCGAGAACTATCTCTATAGATCTCTATTCCTATCATATAGGAAACATCTCAATCTTCCTTAAAGATAATTTCCACTTTTGGATTTCCATTCTAGAACAATTCCATTTCATATCAATATGTGGAATGTGAATACGCTCCCACTAAAACACAGATCCCATCTTTATCTTTGACATATCAGTCAAACCCTTTGACTATATCATCAAAGTAAAGATCCAATTTTGAGTTGCTTGTACTCAATCAATCACATTGATTAGTCCATTGTAACTTATAGACTTCATTTGCATTAATGGATTCATAAACCTTATAGGTTGTGTCACGTACACATCCTGATTTTATTCCTCAAAGGAATGCGGTTTTAGTATCCATATGCCAAATGTCTTAGTCATTAAGTTGCAATCAACAAGCATCATCCTTCTCAAAATGTTATCCATGTGTCTTAACACTTAAGACTTATTTACACTTATGGATTTCATCCAATGAGTGCTACCATCAAGGTCATACCTTATGGTTCGCATGGAAATCATTTAGAATGTAATGGTCTTATACCATAACTCAAAATCTGATTCCTCATATTCATCTAGATAGTTGACTCATCATATGAACAACTCATCACATAGATAATTGAGGTGTATCTGTCAAGAATATAAGAATTCACAACCCTTGTGATTCTTAATTTCCTTTATTAGTGTGGGGTATTCTTTTATTAAGAAGAATTCAGTTATTCGATAATCATTCTCTAACTCTTTAGAGTATGATTCCTTCTTGATTTAGACATCACCACGCCTTAATCATGAGTTCACTATGATACACTATCATAATCACTCATAAGGATCTCAAACATTTGGTCCAAGTATTTCATTCTTTGATCTCATCAAGAATTAATACTTTACCAAATTTGTACTTCATATATGATAATCTTGAACACTTCAAGATATTCATATTGGTATTTCTCTAAACACCATTTGAAGTATTAGAATTTGTTCCAATTGGTATGTAAATACATCACATATATTATACCTAATAGGATAATCACTCTCCCACTACCTTTAGTGAATATTGATTAATCATGTCCAAGATATTCATGTCTCTTAATGGTTCTCTAACCAAAAGAGTCTAGGTTTATCCATCATATGGAAACTAGAAATGAATTTCTCATGATTGATGCTAATTTGATTGTTTGAGTTATCAATAACTTTAGGTATCATTTTATCTTATGCATACCATGTATCACAAGATAAACAAGGCATTGCCACAAAGATCATATCTTTAAGATTGAAACATCAACTTTATTAATTGCCATCATTGTCATACAATATGCAATAATAAAGTGTTTCTATTTATTGGCAATATATGAAATAGCAGTTCTCAACTCTATTTCGTGCCCTTTAGGCTGAAATAAACTGAAAGGTACTCCTATCTATGGCAGCAACACTTGCTCCAATGATGGGTACTTCTTTCTTGGTCCTTTCACAAAGGCCATCACTTCTTTGCGGATATTGCATATCATATATGACATATCCATATCTTGGTATCATATACCTTAGATAAAGAAGCGGTTCATTTCATGATACCTTAGGTGGAGATCTCCATCCCCTCCTTCAACTTCTTTTGTTCTTCCAGATATAGAGGGAAATTCCCTCATACACCCTTTCCCCATGTGCCTTGAGGCTGAAGACGGCTTGGATTGCTGGCTAGCATCAAAACACTTCTTTGCTTTGCCCTTATCCTTGCCCTTAAGAATTACCTTTCTCTTTGATCACATCAAAGATTATGGTTTGTCTTTCTTCATCTTTGCCTTTACTATCCTCAACATGTCCAACAACTCTGTCAACGCTTGTCAAAGTTGTTCATGTTGTAGCTTATCATGAATTGTATGATCCTCGCAACATTTGCAGTATCATACCAATAGCCAACTCTTGGCTCAGAGGGAATCCTTCTTAGTCAGGTTTTTCATATACCCAATCACATTGAGTGTGTGAATACCTTACTGGATCTCCTTCTGTCATGACATACTAGGACAGTATCTTGGAGACATCATATGTCTCATGTTTTCTCTGCAACTCACAGTTCAGAGAACACAACATCAAGAACTCCTCATCAATGTCATCCTTGGTATGCTTCCATAAGCATACTTTCAGCCATTGATGTGGTGGGATCGAGTTCATCTGGTTCTGGTATAACTAGTATAACTAGGACTTAGAGCTTTCACTCTTTGATTGAGAACACTTCTCATCGTCCTAACCAATCGTGGAATTATTCCCATTTAATTTGTTGGTCTTAAAGACCCATCGCAAATAAAGTGATTTGTTGATTAACCATTTATTTTAACAAAAGGAAATATATGCAATTTTAGTCCAATAACTCATTTTTGACTTGTTTGATTGATTTGAAAAGTTGACGATAAAATTAGGCCTTTAATTAATTATCGCTCCCACTATTTTAGTTCAAATTGATAGCCCTCACCATCAATTCGGAAGATTGCAGCGTACAACCTTCTAGTGGGCAAGATCCTGAAATCCTCTAAGTCATGGACCAGCTTGGGCTGTCACCCACAACATAGATCTCTCAGGTAGGCAACTTTTGCCAATTGCATCATATGCAACTCTTGATAAGATGTCATCTACAACTCCTTGCAATGATCATCTCAATGCCTCAAGGCGCTAGATCCTATCTAGGTCACCTTGTTAAGTCCGACCCAAAGCAAACACGATGAACATGCACCCTTCTAGGGTAGACCCACACATTCATCCTTCACGCTTCCACGAGGAAGACGGTGCACCACGCTAGGGCGTGCCCACACTTGGTCGAACAAGTTTTTCACGTGTGTCGCATTTGGAAGGCATCTAAAACTTAATATTTTAATGAGGGATTTGGTTTTATATACATATACATATCCAATCACCATAATACATAGTATGTATCATATACATGCTATATCCCACAGAAAACATGCACAAACGATAAAAAGCGATGATTATGGCCATCCTAATGTGATTCCTCGAGCCAAGAGGAATCACGGTCATCTAGGTCTACATCACATGCAACCTGTACAAGATGAACTTCTGTGCCTTGCCTTCCGAGTTGATCAACTCATCTCATGAATGATCTGTACTCTCCAGCCGATCGTCTGGGTGCCACCAGCCGATCGGTTGGCTCCTCCAATCGATCGGTTCGCCTAGTCGTCGTGCATCTCATCATGTCCGCCACCTGCTCGTCTCGCTCCTCGAACCGGTCATCAACCGATCAGTTCACTCCTTGAACCGACCGTCTGGAACGTCAACCGATCGGTTCACTCCTTGAACCAATCGTTTCAGCTGTCGTCTTGATGTCCGCCGGTCTTTGACATAATAGGAAATAAAAAATCTATCCTATTATTACATTGCTTTAAAAAAAGGAAACCCCGAGTTACATTCGGGGGGAGCAAAGGTAGGAAAGAATCTCGAATTATTTCGAGTTACATCAGGAATAAGAGAGGAAAGATCGGTGCGCAGACCGAGATGCAAGCAACCATAAACAACCACACACAGATAGGGGTTTATAGGCCATAATCATGCTACACACATCCACCACAAAACTCGTTTAAGGGCGACGCGTATCGAGTGCATTAATAATACATATCATATATGTAATTGGGATTTGTGGATTTAGGATTAGACATGCATAAAGCCCATATTATTCGCATCGCATGCAATAAATAAAGGCGACAAACCAAAATCGATCATATCGATATTCCTAAAATATAGAGCAGTTGACGTGGCTCTGATACCACTGTTGGGTTTTAAGGGAGACAGAGAAGGCAGCGGAAACAAAAAAATTTCTCCCCCAACCCATACCGAGGAAACGCGTCAACGTCTATATAATAGGAAAAGGATGGTTTGTGGAATCATACCTTGTCCCGAGGCTTGCTCGGCGACAATATCTCGTGCAATGCGCGGTCTTCAACTCCGGTCTTGGACGGTGTCTGTGCAGCTCCTGGTCGCACCGGGACTGACGACTCCTCCTCCTACCGGACTGTCGGATGACAGTTGTCCTCCTAAGCGGCAGTGTCCTCCCGCCTCTATAGTAGTCCACACGGACCACCTGGAACTCCACTCTCCTTGTCCCACAAGGAAGTGGAAGGAGTCGCACCCTCCTATTGACGTACTAGTCGCCAACACACTCTCCTGCTACCAGTTGCAACTGCAGTTGTCCTTCCCTTGCTGCACCTCCCTTTTGCGGGAAGCACTTCCTCGGGATCTCTCATGGTTACCAAAACCAGAGAGAACGACAACTTCACAAAGCAACTGGCTTGCATTGAGTTGTACTTTGAGAAGCCCCCAATACCCCTATATATAGGAAGGTCATGGGACAGGGTTCTCCATGCCCGGCAATACGGGACTAAAGCAGGAGTAGAAGGGTTCGAGATTTTCCACAAAAAGCTACCAGTTCGCAACTTGAAATGATCGGTTCACAACTGAACCGATCGGTTCGGCCATTGAGCCGATCGGTTGGACCTGAGCCGTTTGTTTGGGGCACTCCAACCGCTCGGTTGGTGCCCTGAACTGATCGGTTCATAGTCCTAATCCGGCTCAAAAAGACTTTCCTTGTTTCGTTCCCAATTGGTATCGAATACCAATGTTATTCCCAATCGAATTGGGCAATTTGAAACCAAAGGAAAATTCTTGCCGACATGACTTTTCCCAACTGGTCGGTTGCACCAGTTGAGCCGATCGGTTCAAATCTTGAACCGGTCGTTTCAACCTGGCATGAGCCGATCGGCCTGGACACTCCAGCCGACCGGTTCAGCACCTCAGCCGACCGGTTCATCACATGAGCCGATCGGTTGGGAGCACAGGTTGGGCAAAATCAGTCAATTGCGATTTCAATCAATCCGATACTCCAATCAATGCGTCCAACAACTTGAACCATATGATATTGAGCTATTGACTGATTGAGTGTTTAATTGAACTACTAAAATCCTTTAGTAATCAATCTAAACGTTGCTTGTGGACAAAACTCCTCTTCCAGGTTAAATCCTATGTGTGTGACCATGCAGGTCCATTTCACGTTGGCAGTGAAAGTCCATAACACTTATGACTTCACAAGCGAAGAGCGGTGCCTAGTCACACATCAGTGCTACCCAAGTGAAAGTAGAAAGTTGGAGAACAACTTTCATCCTACAATCCGTGAATGGTGTTACAGTGAATGCATAATTCCTTTGTCACTGATGTCCCGAATGAACTCAAGGCATGGAACAGTCATCCTGTCAACGTTCATTCACTTTCTTGATCTCAGAGCAGATTGAACGAGATATGTATGACATCAATATCACATACTGATTCACACATGCGTGTGCACGCCTATCTCAATCCTACTCATCAAGTGGCCTTGGATATCAAACTCCCTCAGGAGGGACAAATCCCATATCTATCACTCACCCCTCAAAAGCCCCATGTGTCAAAGCCACCCAATCATCACCTTTATAACAACCCATGTTTCAGGACTGCGTTTGATAATGTCAAAGTGTGCCCAACGACATGTGTTGAGTGCAGTTATTTCAGGTCTAAGAATCACACTCACCACCATCACTGTGAGTACTGACTGTGACTACCATCTCATGGTTCCATGTGTCAAACTCACGGTGGGTCTGTCCGGTACCTTGTTCTCTAACAAGTACCTATGTGTTTGGTTTGATATCTCTATATCATGACTAATGAGATTCTGTCATCAACCAACACCACAATCTAGTCTTGTGTGTCATTGCTGTCTATCTACCTTCCACAATGACATCCGACTAGGGACATATCAAGAATGTACAAACTCTTAGAATCTGTATGATCTCATCGTTCAGGTCCTCAACCTGAAAGCATACGTCATTGAGTACTGTCATTCTTTAGACATTCAATCTATTCTATCACTATCTCATATGACTGAACCAGAAAGAATTGGAAGCTTGCCTTTGATGTTTATCAAATCAATCTTATGTATCCCACCAATCATCACATGATTGGCTCTCAGGGCATGCATACCAACAGATATCACTATTATTAATGCATCAACAACCTAATATTATGATTTCTTTGTGTTCTACTCATTTTTCTAAGAATTTTAGTACCTTACTTGTATTTTTCTGATAAGCAGGCTATTTATTATGAATTATGCAAGATCAGGGGAATTTCTGGGAATTTACCTTATTGTGGCCAATGGGAAGCCGCCATTTGTCTCGGCCGCTGGGGCTGGGACCCAGTCCAGATCTTGGGTTAGATCCATGGACTCAGCAATCTGCTAGCCCGATCACGCTCCCCCGTTCTTGCTTTCTCGCACAACACAGATTCCCATTTGCATGCTTTGTTTTGTGAGGGCGTCGCCGCCTGGGCATCCTCCGACAAGGCATGGTAGTCAGTTCCTTGCTCCTCGTGAAAGACTTGATATGGATTGAGCTTTGGCCTCTCTCCCTCTACGTCGTTAGTTTCTTGGCTTTGCTTCCAGTGGCCTCTTCTGGAAGATCAGAAAGCTGGCTGCCGTCTTCTTCCATAGCGCCGGAGAAGAAGAGGCATAGTGCCTCCACGCAACCAAACCTTTGCCTAAGGTCCCCTCTAGCACCGCCAGGCGACCATGAACCCATTGATGCTCCAAAACCAAAGGGTAACCCCACTGCAGTCATTCGCAAGCCCTCCTTCTTCTCAAGAAAAATTGGAGCTCAGCATCCCACAAAGCCGTCTCTGGCTTACGATCAGGTCATCCACTAAATATGTACTACTACATGGATCATTTTCCCTCTCTCTGTGTTCTCGTTACTTCCTTCTAGCTCCAATCTCTACTCCCCCATACCACATGCCTGCCACTATGGAGAAGCAGTGAGGAGGGGAGGCTCGTTCTCTCCACTGGAAAGGCCACATATCTCATTTAAGGGGTCAAACTACTCGCGAAGAGGAGATGAATGATGCGTGCTTTTGAGCACATCTTTTTCTGCGAATTATTAAACTTGTCACTTAGAATTCCTCCATATATCTCATGAAGTTGCACAAATTGATATTTTCTCATTCTATCACAAAATTTACATTCATGTGCATTTTAGTGCAGTTTTAGGACATGAGCCGATCGATGGGTAACTCAACCGATCGTTTCAAAGAATCAAACTGATCGTCTGACAGCATGAAACGCTCGTTTCTCTCCAAAAGCATCGACCGTTGATCTCACCAAGCGACGACTGGGATTGCCCGACTCCAGCCACAGCCGCTCGGCTAATGCCCTTACCAAGCAGCAGTTGTTCTCTTACGCCGCCACCCTAACTAGGGTAAGCAGCCGATCGTGTGGCTGACTGTTGGATATTCCAGAACCTTCCAACCAATCGGCTGGCTGCCCAACCGGTCGGTTGGCGGAGCGCAGACTGCAGAAATTCCCAGCTGTCAGCACCCAATGACCTAAACCTAATGTACTTTCTCCCCCCCCCTCCTTCTACTATAAAAGGAGGGGCACTTCCTCCTCTTAGACCACCTTGGTCTTCTTGTTGTTTTGTTGGAATTCTGCAACAAGTAATCGTGTAATCGTTCTCTTATTATGCAATAAAATAGTTTTATTTCAAGTACGTTCTTCCAATCTTGTTCTTGTCTCCTCTTCTCGTCCTTGTCTTAATCTACTTTTCTCCGTGCTTTATTTCTGGAGCAAGGAACAAAGGACTAAGCCATTTCATTGACTCTAGCATAAGGACTCATCTCCTAATTTTTGGGCTAGACTATGGCTTTTGAACTTTCTTCCTCCGTCTCCTATTTCTCCATGTGTGAGTAGTTTCTTATCGGGCCAAGGGGAATAACCCCATAGCCATGGTTTTAGCAACTTAATTTTGAACGATTAGATGGTAATCGATTTTACTTGATTGATCTTCGGATCGTATGTTAATCCGGATGGATATGACCATGGAAATCCGGATTTAGAACAATAAAATCGATTACATAGATGTTTTGATATGACCGTGGATTTTCGTCTCTTAGGATGATAAACTAGGAAGCATGAGCACCAAGACCAATGGGCTCATGTGGAGTTTCTCTTTTGTGAGTTTAAAATTCGCAAGCCTTCATCGAATCGTCGTTTAAGATTTAGTTGCTATCACCTAGGCTAAGGTGGTGAAAACCCCTACGAGCCTCGATTCCCTTCTCTTGATTTCAATCACTGACTATCTTGCTTGCCTTAGCTTTCTTTAATTCTTAGTCTTTTTAATTCATATAGTTCTTTTTGTGCTAACAATAGTTTAATTTTCCCTTGTGCATTTTCTTTATTCTTGTTAGTGCATTTGCAATTCTTAGTATAATCACCAACACCCAAACCCGACTTTTACTTTCTGTTCTAAAAAAATACAAAAAAAATATATAACAAAATAATTCTTCAAAAATAATTGGGATTAAAGAAACAATCTCTAAAGTTGTCATGTGGGATCGACCCTTTTATACTACCTTTAAAACCGGAAGTAAAAAAAAGGTTTAAACTCTAGGATTAACCATCTTAGTGATTGATAGTGCAAAACGACGATTATCAATGAATCCAAGTACTCAGTAACTTCTCCCCATCACCCCACAATCTCGATGAGTGGTGTCCTGGGTGGGCACGAGTTCAACTGTCCCACTACCTTGCTCTAACCGCAAGGTAGGAGACAAGCTGACATCCCTCAAATCTGAATCCAAGGGCTATCGGCCAGAGGGCGCTTAAGTGGATCTGTGGCTTCTCCTTTTCAAAGGCCACAGCTGCTGGATCGGCAATCTAAGGCCTCAAGTTAGCCACGTCGACCCAGCCCAAAACCAACAGGTGTGACACAACCTGACTTAGGCTCAGCTAGCAAACTTAGGTCTATTAGCCATCAAATATACACATTAATTACCCAATTTCAAACCTGAATAACTTCCTCTAGGAAGATCCAATTTCCACCAAATTTTAACCACAACTTCTTCACTATGCAAGCTTCCTTAGGCATGAATTTGGCATTAAAATGCAGCTTCTAGACCAGTCAATTAAATTCCTCAAATAGGTATAACTTATGGATCCAAAACATTATACAAACCTCAATCAACACTCCAACTTTACTAGAACACTTGGGATTCTCAAGAAAACTCAACATGCATGACTTCACTTGTGTCATTGGACATTTTAGGATTCCAAAAGTCCACTCCATCACAGACATATTGTGAATATAAGAATTAAAGTGCAAGGAGGATTAGTTAGAATAGACTCCAGATGTTGATAGAAGTAGATATCCAAGTTTTTGAAAAAGGTATGCAAAGTTTTATTTTATTCCAGCTTTCAGTATAGTCTTGGTAGAATTTTATAATTATTATTGATTATTTGTCGAACCATTGATCATGAAAATAGGGATAATGACTTTGATGTTTTAGTCTTTCTTAATTGGGGGTTATCGAGAGGCGGGTTCGTTACATTCGGTATCAGAGCATTGGTTCCTCGTTTAATAGTCAGTAATTATTAAATTTTACAAATTCCATATAATCGAGGGAGTTATTAGAGGATTTTTGAAAGACATAGGTGTCTAGAAAAGGATCACGTCTGGGGGCTGTCAATATTTTCCTCCACACCACTAGTCGGAATATAGGGACTCCTAGATCTGTGTGACTTCCTAGCCAATGTCATAGTTTCTGACTCTAAATAAGATACCTTTAGGAGTCTCTCATCTATTTATGTACCTTCTCAACCCTAATTCTATTAAGATCATAAGGTTTAGGGTTTTCTCTCTCCTCCTCACCCTCTTAAGGATAGGGTATGCATGATAAGGTTAAGGAATCCTCCACTAAAATTAATAAAAAGCATGTAAATAAGATGTCATGGACATATTCTTAATAGTTTAAGCATAAACTAAAGAATAGATGCATGCTTAGGTCGTATGACATGTGTTGTCATGAGAGACCTGAGGTTAGTCCCTCTGGTCACGAGGACGATTATAGAGTTGGTTTTGGAGGCAGAGATCTCCATTAAAGGTAGAGACCTGGTACATCCTCTGAGGATGATGCTAACCCTAACCTTAAGTGGTGGTTAGAGAGGGATGACACGATGAGTTAGATGTCATGGTAGACCATGTGTGTGGGTGGACATGCTTTTGCTTTGGATACCCATGATGATATGAGCCATGTGAGGTTGGTTGACCTAGTACCTTTGGCGAACCAACACTGGGAAGGGTCATGCATGTTAGGGTGAAGGATAACTCCTTCATTGATTAGGTTAGTGATGACCATATAGAAACCCTATGATCTTATATGAGCATGGAAAAGTTGCACCCAAAGTACGTTAGTAGTGCTGGCAGTAGGTTAAAACCTAGGCCAGAAGGGCATGTTGGATAGATTATGAGATAAGCATAAAGAGCTCTAGATAATCTTGATACAAACATAGGTTTCATTCATGTAGGTTTATGCTTGTGAGCTTGATCCACCTTAGAGAGAGGACCTTTAGTAGTAAGTTTGTTGAAGGGTTAATCTCTAGAGAGAGAGAGAGTAGGGCCCAAGCTAGAAGGTTGGAAGTTTAGACTCCAGGTTAGAAGGAACCATGAGGAGTTGAGGATGATGCGACCTAAGTGGATGGTTACGATTGCCTTGTGCATGATCCCTGGAGGCTTATGGTATCTTGGTTGCCTTTAAAGGAACCAAACCCTAGAGAGAGGATAAGGTTGTTGGTATCTATGTGCCTATGGTATAGGTGTTTACCCTTTTAGGGTTAGGAAGAAGAGTTCCTTAGACCCTACAAAGGTATAGTAATAAGTTGTGAAGCCTTATAACTAGTTGGTTGTCCTTAAGGAGGACTCGACTCTGATGTGTTGTTCAAATGGAATCATAATCACTACAAAAAAAATATGATTTACCTACAATTATATTGGCTATATATATTATATGTGTAGTTATAAACTACTTTTCTTTACAAGTATTATATATGTAAATAAAGAAAATATAGTTAATTTTAATAACTACAAGTTGGCTTACACATTGCATTTGACTACAAATAATTTCCTTCCTGGTCTCCCAATGTTAAATAATGAGATGCCCGAATCTTTCAACTTTGCGCGCCCACCCAATTTTTTTTTGTGTCGACACGGTCAGCCTCCCCCAATCACACCTGATGCTCCATTTTGCACTCAAAACTCTGTCTTCTCTGCCCCATCCACCCCAATATCTCCCTCCAACCCAAAATCATGCCCCCCCTTGTCTTACCCTCTTCTCTTCTCCTCATAGCCCCAGACGCAATCCCACCTTCATCATCTTTTCCTCCCCCTACACCCCCATCTCCGCCCCTCCCCCCCTATCATTTAGCCCGAGGCCTAATTGATCGCTGGAAAGAAGGTGCTGGAAGGACGAAGAAACAACAAAGAGGAGATGCGAGGAGTTAGATTGAATCTCAACCATTCAAGCACAAAGGTTTGTCAGATTTTCACCACTCGTAGTAACTTCAGACATCTGTACAGGAAAAACTTCAATTTCTATGTAATGTGAGAGTGTACGGTAACCTTCTACCCCATGTCCTTAATACACTGTAATCCCCTCGCCCTTATGTAATCAAACTCTCGTTTGTGATGTCTCATGAAACTAGGCAATCCGAAGAATAGAGAAGTTCAATTCCTGGAGATGCTATTGAAATGGTGAAATTTCAATAAGGACAAGTGGCGGGGGAGTCCGATCTCTGCTAATCTAAAGTTTATCATCAAGTCGCTTCTTGCTTCTGCTGCCTATTGGATACCTTGAGGTCAGCAAAGGCACCAACTTTATGATATATGTTATTATCAGCCTATATTACAATATAATATCAATGTCGAGGACCGTCTTTGGCACTTTCTCCCTCATTAATCCAAGAAGATTAGTACCCATACACAACTGGTTCATTATACGCAGTTAGGAGGTTAAAGTTGACCAGCTAATCCATTTATTTGTAGTAAATTTGTTGCTGTTTTAAACTTCCACTTGTTTTTTGTTCCACAAACATTGAATGCAATGATGATCATCCTCGTGACTTGGACACTCACTGCACCCGTTGTGTATGGGACATGTCTTCCTTAGCTGCTAGGTGTATGTTTAAATTTCAAGCAGAGTGACCTGCCTCATATTTTGCATTACTTTGTTCTTTGACTACAATAGTTCTAGTTTCTTTTGTAACTAGGCATAAACCCATGTGTTGCATGGGTTTCCAAATAATTAGAACATTTCTAAAATATAGTATGTGAATATATAAGAAAAAGCCTGCAATTCTTTTGGTGTAACTGAACTTATATTCATTTCAAAGGAGAAGCAACCTCGAAAACTAATTTGTGATGTATGGTGCTTTTATTCTGCTTCTCTTGTTTATTTTGTCCCCCGCCTCCTTTCAAAGGATGTACATGACAGCAAGCCATATGTTCTTAATAGTAGAGAAAATTGATTCAAATCTTCATAATGGGGGTTGTTCATACTGTCCTCACTGTCATCGTGCATGCATTGACTTACAAAGTCTATAGAAGGTTATAGAGAATTCCAACCAAAATTACAATCTGAAATCAAGTCATATAACAAAATTTGTATAATTCAATCAAATATCATATAAATTCTCTTACTTTCTCTACTGTCTTTGGTTTACATGTATAGGTTTTGGAAGTTTTGTCAATAATCTAACATGTCAATTGAATTTGCTAGTACCAGCCGTTAATAATTTTGATCACACTGTAAGATGTAAAAAATAAGGAAATTGCTGAAGAAATAAAATAAACGGACAAATACGATAACAACTTGAGGTCCTCTTATTGTTAGACGCAAAGAGGAGGATGAGATAAAAGAGGATCCTGTAGAGGACTACCCAGGTGAACATGTAGAGAAGCATGCTCCACTTGCTGGATTCTTGTGTACTTATGGAGAGCTGGTGGAGAATGTTGGAGCCTGTGATGGCTTCCTCGGTAATTCCAATGATGGTGAAGGTGTGGTTGGTCTGAAACTGGTTCATGAGGAGGCCCTCGTAGGGATACTTCATGGTGGAGATGATTTTCATCCACTTCCAATAGATTGGTATGTTGAGGCTGGAGACAAAGTAACCGCAGAAGAGGAAGAATAGAGCAATGAAGGCGATAACGGCTGCGTAGCCGAGGATGAAGTTTGGGACCTTGGAAATGGAGGTGTGGCTCCTCTGACTGTGGCGAAGCCACTGTCTCCATCATCAAGTCCATCATGAAACTTGTTGGTGTGTCTGGTGGCGTGACTGTTGACACAGACATTGCGCCTTTAACGATGTTGGAAACAACCTCAATCTTTCAAGGCTTGAGACCCATGTAGCAGAAGTCGGCGAGGACGGAGACTCCAAGGAGTAGGCAGCGGTCGTACTCCTGTATTATGTCGACAAGGTATTCGATAGAATTCTCACCCTTGGGTACCTTGCGACCCATCTACTGCAGGTGATGCCCCACTTCCTTGGGGGAGCTGATGAACATGAGTTGTCCTTGCGTCAGTATGATGAGGAGGTGAAGCAGCATCTGGATCTGGTAGGATGGCTGGTGGATGGTGAGGATGACCGTGCTCCCTGAACAAGCTATCTGGTGGACTTTCTCGATGAGGTTGTGCGTGCTCGTGGAGTCCAGTCCCGATGTCAGCTCATCTATAAGCATAAGCGGGGGGGCGTGGATGATGTCCTCAGCGATGGACACCCTACGCCTTCCTCCGCCTGACACACAGCGAGTGCCCTCGTCTCCGATGTCATAAAGTGAGAAGTATCGAGAGTCGACCAAAAACCCTCTTACCAAAGGCCATGAAAATTGCAAAACAAACATAAAATGTTGTATCTCATATAGAAGGACCCATTCGTAATTCAAAAAAATGAGTGTAAAACATTGCACAGAAAACCTCTACTATGCACTTTCCTATATAATATAGATTATGTGGATGAACGCTGATTTCCATGTACCCTTGATATTTATTACGTGCTTGGTTTTTCTTAATAAGTAACCTCAATCGTTATTTGATCATTCTTACAACAGTATGTGAAAATCAATTTACAGTCGAGAGAGTTGGTAAGGTCTTGCAACAATATGGTTAAACTAGCTTCACGACAAATACAAAAGTTGGGCATCCAATCTCCACCAGATAAAATCCTTACTAATTCATCTTTAACTAAGAGAACCATTCCCAAGCATTTTCAAACATCTGTAGCCAAGAAACAGGCCATGTTGTGTCAACTTCCTTTTCTTAGGATGCCACTAGTCTTGCCACATCATGAAGCAACGCTTCGAATGTGGCATAGAAGATGTCTTCCATCCGAAGCATAAAGTACAGAAATTCCTTATAGAGAGACATTATGGTTGAAAACATATGTTTCAGTAGCAGTCCTAACATCATAGAATATCACAAAGGTGTCAAATTAAACTATAGAAGACCATCTAAATTTTTTGTGTTAGGTAGTTATACTCTTCCCTCAACTGTGAGATGCCTAGACACCCACGCCATTGTCCTGCATTACCTTAAACAATGTAGCTAGTGCATCTTCTATCTAACACTGGAAAACGTTGATTTATTGTGAATTTTTTTTATTTGTGGCACGTCCTCCTAATCCTAGTATATTTTCTATATTTGGACCAGGCATCCATCCAAACAGAGACACAAGTTGGCATCCATTACATTCTCTTAAGCTGAAAGTGTTTGATTAGCTATGAACTTCCTAGAATTCCTCAAGTATATGCCAGTTAAATCTAATTGATATTTGATACAGGACAACCTTTTGAAAAACCTATAAAATAAACATAGATAAATCATCCAACAAAAAGCAAGAACACAATAGATCAGACACTATAACTTCCTAGTTTTAGCATCAGAGATATCTATGTCACCACTTCTTACTTCCTCACAAACAATGGCCACCTTAGATTTCATATTGTCTCCGATTTTTCCTTTATCTCAATAATTGTGTATAGGATAACTTCCATTTTAGTGCATTCCTAGATCTTAAGCCTTCTCTGTCAAGTTCTACACATGGGGCCATATGTTGAAGTAACTCAGGATGAAAGATCTTATCTCCCACATGACTCTAATGATAGACATTTTTTTGTAAGTCACACAACTTCATCATCCGCACCGGTTTCTGATGATGACCTCACACATCAAATGATATCAAATGATACCCTAGGACTTTTGAAACCTTTAAAACATCTTGCTTGAATTCCTTTGACCCATATTATTATTAAGTTACATTACACCAAAGAGAAATCTCGAGTGTCATAAGATGGCCTTGCAGACTATCTGTCCTAAAGCTCACTTCCATGATAGAGGATTTGATTGAAGTGTGCGATGAACTTCTAACCATATGGAAAGAAAAACTACTTTTTTGAAACGCACCATCATGGTATCATCTATTGGATGTAACTCACAAGACTGACCTCCTTTGCTTGGGCAAGTGGATAAATCAATTGAACAGACACAACAAGACCTTAAAGTAACACACGACATGGATTCCTCAACTGAGATACACTCCCAAAAGGCTAGTTATTCAAAATTGTCATATAGGTAGGTGTCCATCAACCATACTATGAGCTGCCTAAACAACCAAGCTACTGCCCTGCATTACTGTAAACATGAAACTTGTGAATGTCCTATTCTAACAATTGAAAACCATGATTAAATATGAAAGCAAATCTTGATTGTCACACTTCTTCCTATAAACCTAGTGTACTACGTACATTCAGACGATGCACTGATATAAACAGAGCCATAAGTTGGTATCCTCTACATTCTCTTAAGTAGAAATTGTGTAGCTATTGGAAGCATGTTAGATTCTCCATGTATAAGCATACTTAATTCTCTATCAAGTGGAGCATTATGCAGGACAACACACCCATTGGCATCCTAGCTGACCTGCCACGTTGTGAAGCAGCATTCTGCAGAATTTTGAATTCTCTTGTTGTCCTTACAGTTTTCATGAATGGTTATTCTTCTTCACTTTTTGCTTCATATGATAGAGTCTCTTTCTTCCTTACCTCAACTGGCTGGCCCTAAGATTGTATTTCCAGTGTTTAGAGGTATGTTGGATTTTTTCTACCACTACTATTTTTGTTAATGTGGATACCTTGTTATGACCAATCACAGCCAAAAACATCCAATCACCTCCTACATTGAGATTCCCTGAATCATATGTACACATTTCAAGGTCACTACTAGCAACTACATTGTTATTTTCTAACATGATATGTTTACTACAGGGACATCAATTCAGTCAGTACTTTTCCAACTCGTTGTGTTTACATCAGGGACAATTCAATCAATACTTTTTGCTCAAGGGCTCACACCCACATTTTCAATACTGTTATAATAGGTAGTTTCTCCTTTACACTAGTGATTTCGTTATTCCATAGCATGTTTATACATCTTGATGATTTATATTGTACTAGTCAAACATATATGAAGAAAACAATGCTGAAAATGTTGATGTCGTGCTCATGGTGAATCTTGCACCAAAGGACAAGGTTCTCACTGATGGTTTATGAAGTGAGGAAGAGGCAAAAATCCTTGTCCCAGGTGATATCATCACCATCAATTTTAGTGGCATCATCCCTATCGATGCCCAGGTACTTGAGGGTGACATGCTGAAGATTGATTAGTCCACACTTATTGGTGAGTCCATCCTTATTACCAAGAATCCAGGTGACGAGGTCTTCTTCTGACTCCATCTGCATTCCAAAGGTACAACAGTTATTACAGGACTTCTTCAATGGGAAGGAGCTCTGTAAGAGCATCAACCCAGTTGTTGTTGTTGCATGTTGCCTATGGTGTAAGAGTTCAACTCACTGTCATGAGTGGTGAGGGTAACAAGAAGGTGCCATAATTTTATAACTATGAATGTTGTATTCTTACCTTTGACTTCATGAACTACTAAAAGTATCATTGTTTAGGATGGATTCGAGGACTTTTCTTTGAGTATTATTTCCTTGAGTTTCCACAGTTTAAAAATCTACATCCATATACCAACGTTGGACTAGTTTACATATTTAGGTAGTGGAATTAGGTCTGCAATACATGAAAAATGTGATGCTTATGGATATGAAATCAGATTTTTTAACATAAGGTTTATCATTCAACCTACAAGTTTATTGTGTTTAGAATACACATGTAGGAAAAATGATATGAAAAACACTTGGCTGATGGAGACAATGAAAACTGAATTGCAAGCAGCCAATTACAGAATTTAGGATAGGTGTTGCAGAAGTTGAAGGTAGTCATATCATCATGAACATCAACTACTACTATCCCGTATGTGTTCTCCTTCACCAAATATCCTTGTCTATCCTTGCAACATGTATGTCCAATACCAGGATAACTAATTCTAGAAGTTCCCATGCTTTCTAGCTGGGTTTTGTTGGTAGATTTCTCACTACTAGATCCCATCTACTGCCACTGAGATCAAGTATCTAGATGTTTCCAGTCCAACTACTTATCAAAGACTAATCAACAATTGGGATCAGAGTGAAATGGTATATGCACTCATGCCACCAGTCCATTATATGTTGGATTGCTAGAAATAAAACTTGATAGGGAAATAGATAAGAAGTTGCATTTATTAAAAACACGTCTCACATGAACACGAGAATATGATGTTGGCATATAATTTATATTTTGCTAGTAGTTTGTGTGAAGTTGTTTATGGTATGTTTTGTATTGCATTAGAAGAATAGGAAACAACAACTAAATGAAAGGAATTTGAGTGGCTATCCATTTACAGAATCCGAGTTAAACACCTTATCTTTACAAGGAAACAAGCTATTCACTGAATTCTGGTTTGCTTTTGGTATACCATCCCTTTTAGATGTAGTTGTTGTCCATGTGAGATAGTCTTAGAAGACTGTAGGGTGATTATATAGACCTTGTTCAACATGGTATTCTTCAATTATGATGATTCTATGCCTTGTATATTATAATATTGGCCTTACTGTTACACACATGATGATTTCTATTTATGAAGTTTAAAAATACTAACATCTAGAATTATATGTTTGATGTGTAAACGAGGGTTAGATTAGTTCGTTGGGTAGTCTATAAATATAGGAAACTATATGATTTAGCATACTGGATACTTACATATCACAATTTTAAGTAGGTAGACCAGTTTGTTAGATACTTGCAAATGTGGCACTACGAAGAATTAAAAGTTTATCAATAATTGATGTTGTTAGATTTACATTTTACATATAAGAATATGTACATAGAACATTTTACTAGGTGAGAATAACATTGTGGGTTTCCACAACTTCTTCCATCTCAACATCAGAGTTAATGTAACATAAGAGTTAACATAAATAGTGCATCGGAAAATAGTCAGATAGGATCTTCTCCCCCAATAATAATAATTATCGTATACTACAAGTAGCATAGAAAAATGGTTATAATGAAGTAACCAATGTCGTGGATTCTGGATTTGTGTTAATTGGTATGGATTTCTATCAGACTACTAATGCCAACTGAGATATATTTGACTACACTAATAAATAGTAAAGGGTCATTTTTTCACATTAGTAATGGCAGTTGAGCTATTACTTCATTACCCATATTTCCAAACACATTTCTGGACCAACTAGTATGTCTATTTGTAAGTGTTACTCTAGAAATCTGTAGTTGCATATGTATATATATCTTGAAGAATTAAACTAAACATCAACTGAATATATAGGATTTACAATGGTTACATATATTTTCATAAGTGAACAAGGGTAACAACCAAGTGGAATGTCTATACATACAAAGATGGACACGATGCCATTGCTCTTTTTAGTAGGATCTTTAAGATCTCTAAATAAATCTGTAAGTCTAATATATATGAACTACATATTTTCAACAATGTTCTAACTGTTACTGGAAAGTTTTTGCTCTCTAACACACTAATATAACTATGAATTGGTATTCTAATATAAATTTTTGTTCGTTTGACTAGGAATTCATATATTTTAGTGATTTGAGGTTCTTCATTTTGACACTCTATGACCTTTTTTCCTTGTCATAATGATCTAATTGGCTTCTAATGCAAACCCAAATATACTTCCTTGGGTTTCTCAATATGAGACTTTGATTTTTTTTGGTATGTATAGAGATATGTTGTTTTCTGTTATGTTTTGTTGAGTGTCATGTGCATAGCATGTGCCTCACCTATGATGTTTACTTTTGTAGTTTAGTCCCATATTTCTCACCTCTACTTTAGTCGCTATTCTCTTCTGTTATATAAGAGACTGCATTGTACACTATTTTACTCACTCAAAAAACAAGCCTTGGTTTATCTATATGGTATCAAGAGCAGGCCCGGTCCCCATTCTACCTTCCCACCCTGCCCCCATGCCTTGAAGTGCCCCCCGCCAACCCCCTCCTCCCGTAGTGCTGCCAACACCCTCCCTCCTCCCCAGCGCTGCCGGCTTGCACTGCCCAACCGCCGCCCATCCCCACCACCACCCGCCGCCCCTCCACCTCCACCACCTACCGCCGCCCCCTAGACCCACCCGCCACCCGTCCCCCTCTTATTGCCGCCGTAGCACCTCCCCCCCCACCCATCAGCTTTCACCACCCCTCCCTCTCCACCTCCGCCTCCATCTTCTTCCTTCTTCACCAATCCCATCCTTCCTCTTCTAGCGGACAATCTACTCTTTCAGACAGCCATAGACCTCTCACGTTGAGAGTCCCCTACGTCTCCGATTCTTTTTCTTCCTACGCCTCATGAAAGATTATTGATTTCCTCATGACGGCGTAGATTCTTTTCATCTATCTCTGCCCGAATACGGGTCCTTATGATCTGATGCGTCAGATCCCTGCAACTGCTACTGGGACCAGCTGTCTCATGTCTACTCACACTAGCAAAATCCGAAGAGGGTTTTTGAAATTTTCAAAAACCTAGCCAAAAAGGAGTACTCCTCAGATGCGCCTATTGATGATTTTTACAACCAACACTCCCCTCTTTGGAATGAGTATGAGATCTACCATCCGTTGACTCCTGACATCAAAGAAGCTCAGAAGCAGCGCAATGAACTCCAATTGGTTCAGTTCTTCATTGCACTTCTGACTTCTTTTTAAGGTGTTGTTGACCAAATATTGTCAAGTGATCCGCTACCGACTCTTCGCGATGTTCTAAAGTGGGTCCAGCGACTACCATCTGTTGAGATATATTCCATCTGTTGAGATATATTTGCACGCCATATCTCAGTACCGACAAGCAAGTTGCAGACATCTTCACAAAGATACTTCCCAAAGCTCGCTTTCTAACTCTGGTTGACAAGCTAGGCATGTTCGACATCGACGCTCCAGCTCGAGGGGGAGTATAGAGATATGTTGTTTTCTGTTATGTTTTGTTGAGTGTCATGTGCATAGAATGCGCCTCACTTATGTTGTTTACTTCTGTAGTTTAGTCTCATATTGCTCACCTCTGCTTTAGTCTCTATTCTCTTCTGTTATATAAGAGACTGGATTGTATACTATTTTACTCACTCAATAAACAAGCCTTGATTTATCTATAGTATGGATTATGTTTTATAAGATTAATGATGAGTCATAGCACCATGAGGCATAGTCACAGAATTCGCCGAATTTTTGAATAATTCGTGAATAATACGCGAACTAAACACTGGACGAATGCAACGGCCGAATTACGTAAGAAATCTGAACCGTTTCCGAATAATAGGTTTAATTCGTGTATAATTCGGCATACCCATATAAAACACGTATTTAATGCAATATTGTGAATAATTTCCGAATTTTTCTGAAAGATCCGACCCAATAGTTGGCAGCCCACTTAGGGCTCTATATTCAGTTTTCACGGACGAACCCCGCCGTTCAGTGTTCGGCTTCCGTTCGACTTCCCTTCTGCTTGGCCGTCTCCAGACTCCCTGACGTAGCATCACTGACGAGGGCCAAGCCAACGCCTGCCCCGGCCTCCTACAACAACGATGCCGGCCGCTGGCTGCAGGACAGGAGCAAGCAAGGTCGACGGCTGCTGCAAGGATCTCCAGTCGAGCAAGCAAGGTCGACGCCTCGACGGGCGGCAGTGAGCGATTGAGTAGGCTGCAAGCGGTAGCTCCAGCCGGCAAGAAACAAGAGTGCAGCTCCAGCTGGCAAGAAACAAGAGCCCAACGGCCAAAGCTTAGCTAGGAACCAGCCTATTCATGTTCGGAAATCTGCCGATAATCAATAATTTTTTCCTTTTTTTACAATAGAGTTGTTCAGCTCGAATTTACTTGCTTGCAGCTTGACTTTGGATGAGTTCATCTGAGATCCCAGCAGGCAGCAGTCACCGTATAAAAACTAATGCAACATAACAATTTCGGATATGTAACAGAAAACCAGATATATATATATATATATAAATTTTTTTCGAATATTTCCCGAATAGTTGACCGAACTTTTACCGAATTCTTACCAATTTTTATTCGAATTTTCCGCATAATTCCCGAATGCCGAATTTTTCAGCCTCGCCGAATGATTGCCGAATACCGAACTTGTGACTATGCCATGAGGTATATTTGTTATGTTATTAGGATACTTTGACATGTTAATTTTCTGGATTTGGTGGCATAATTGTAGCTCTACGTGGATATGTAATTTTACCTCCGTGTTGAGATGTTTATGCTTTAGAAGTGATCTAAGCTTGTTGCTACTGTGATGAACATGATTAGGCCTATAAATCATTGTTGGCATGTATTTTATCATTTTCCAAGTTTGTGTATTCACCTTCCTCTTAATGTTTGGTCTCTAATTGGTCCTGTCTGCTATTTTAACAGCCGGAATACCCATATGTTGTTACTGATTTTGAGAAACTAGCTGCCTGTGTGAAAGGAAAATGGATAGGTTTGTTCCTAGACTATGAAGGAACATTGTTCCTGATCGTGCACAACCCTTGGTGTGCTTTTATGCTTGACGAGGTCTTTTAGTATCCTCTATTTATGAAATTGTAAATGGAAGTGGTGCTTGTATATTAAAAATATGTTCCCTTTTTCATCCATATGGTACAGATGTGTACAGCTGTGAGGTAGGTGGCTAGATGCTTCACTAAGGATATCATAAGAGGAAGAAATTATGAAGGTGTGTGAATGTATGCTTTTATGTTTTTATGTTTAATTCCCCCCAACATTTCAGTTTGTTTCTGGCTACTCCATTTAATAAGTCAAATTATTCTTCATATTCTTAAACTCGTACCTCATATATGACTGCTCCATTTACACAGTCAAATTATATTTCATCTTCTTAAACTCGTACCTCACATTAGTATACCTTACGTTCCTAATTGGTAAATATTTTATTGATACTTCCTTTGCAAAATAGAGTGGAAATCACATTCTATCATTTACAAGGACATAAATAAGTAGTAGCTTGAGCTACTAGAAGCAACAACCTATTGCAATAGCCTACTGGAGGCCAATCTATTCTGGTATGTATCAAGGGAAAAGATGTTGTAGGCAAGGAACCACATCTGAAGGTTAGAAGATGGAAAATGTTTGTTTAAACTAGAATCATGATGTAGATGTACAAATAACAAATATGTAATATATGTTCACATTTTATGTGGCTACATGTATATTAGTGAGCTAATAATTACTACACTTCTATTTATTATATCAAAGATTTTGGCCTTGCTAAACCATTGCTTGTGTTTGGCTTACTTGAACAAGATCAGACATACCAATTGATAGATTTGGTTCTTATTTCTCCTTTCGAATTCACATCAACGAAGCAAGTAAGGAGCAACACACATTGATACTTTGCATCTATCACATTTTCAACTTGATTGATTAGATTTTCACTTTAAGTTGGTCTATAGGACCTTTGATACCATAAATAAGGGATTGGAAATGGAGGATGATAAATATTGTTTACAGTTGGACGATGCAAAGCTAAAGCTTGTGGCAAGTACATAGGTTCTAACAAGTTGGCATGTTCATTGGTCTTTCTCGCCCAATGATATTGTGACGTAGTAGCACTTGGAGCATCGTTATCACTCTGCTCATTGACTAGGTTGTTCTTATAAGTTTCTATCTTGAAGTCGAAGCATTTATTGAAGTATATATATTTCATGTCTTCTCAGTTATTGACTTACTTTTCAAGAACTTCTCATGAAAATTTCATTGTCACTAATGAGGCTGTAGAGGGCAGCAATACTGATTGGCTAGCTGCTGCCACAATCAGTAAATAGAGGATTGTGCATCTTTTGTGAATCAGTAAATAGAGGGGATTGTGCCTTGCTTTGGGTTTGTGGCTTATGTTAGCCTGTCTGGGCTGTGCATTTTAGCATCTGCACCTTGTGCTTGTAAAAAAGTGTTGGATAAGATTGCTTGGTTGTAGGTCAGTGATGGGATTATATTATTGGATATTCACTATACTAAACTATTACTGAAGATGTAGAGTATAAGGAAGATAAAATTCTATCTACAAGCTGATTAAGTCTTTGTTGTATGTGCACTTTTATGGTTCCACAATATCTTCAGTTTTGAGCTTGTTCTGGACTAAACTATTGCAGATTTCATTGCGTTGTTTGAACTTGTGGTGATTATTTTGGCTATAGTCTCATGGGTGTAATGTTCTTTGTTTAATAGCAATTTCGACAGAGTGCTGGGAATGCCAATCTTGACCTATGCTTAGGGAGATTGGGATTGAAGAAGAGCAAGTGTTTGGTCTCCATGGATGATGATACGTTTTCAAGCGCTACTGAACAATGATATGTTTTCAAGTGCTACTGAGCAATGTGTTCAGATGCCACCAGATGCAGATTTTACAATGTGGATGAACAACACCAGATAGGAGGTGAGATTGTTATCATGTCTAATATCAAACTCTTGTAATGTAAAATTCAGCTGGATCTTTTTTTGGTGTAAATTTTCACAGTTTGAGGAGAGGAGAATATTCTCAGAAGAGGCGAGCAGGGGATGACTACCTCAGGATCCCATCCAACTTTTCAGATCAATTTTAATGATATGTACACGTCTCCACATCAAAACAAGCTGGAAGATTCTTCAATGTTCTAGGATACTATACCCAAAAATGTCAGTTTCTGAGATATAATCAGGTGGTATGAGATGCAAGTTTTCATGTTTTTAGTTTCATAGATTTTTTTTGGAACTCAATTGAGTTTAGTTCATACAAAGCAATCTATTTCTTGAGTATCAATAAAAAAGACATAGTTCTAATTGAAGCTAATCAATGTCACAGTTCTCCCCAACATCATGAGTCTTTTACATCACCTTCCTCCTACTCCTTGTTCTATAAAAAATGAGCCTGATCTTGGCGATTGATTTCTACACGATCTTCCTCTCTAACTTTCTGCAATGCATATCATAAATATAATGTGGCCTTGTCGCATTCTTCCCTTCTCTAATTTCTCTTCAAGAAAAGGGGATTTAGCAATGTTGTTATTTCTTATTTCTACATTCATGTTCTGTTTCTAATAAATTGTGTTGCTAATGAGTGATGTTTCATTTTTTATAAATGTAAGTAACTTGAGTATATACATATTAACCAATGTTACTTTAATTTATCTAAATGTCTGGGTACATTACTCATTCCTTGCCCACAAGGCTCTTGAATCAAACTGTGGGTTGCTCATTTATTGTGGAGTTATGGTGTTGTTACGTAAGTTATCTGCTCACTATTTATTGTGATGTTTGCATAGGTTTCACAAGACCAGAAATTGTGATTTAATTGGCACCTACATCATTCTCCTACTGTGGAGATTTTCCATGATGGATAAAATCTGCTAAAGAGTTCTTTTGGTTCAGTCTTTGTTGCTAGTTGTTGCAGATACTATTTCCCATTTGTAGGATATGCTACTTTATGAACATCGTCATAAGGATCTCTACTGCTGACACCTTGCTTAGTGACTGCCCATGCCAATTTTGTAATGTGCGGATTTGTTAATCTCTCTTGTCTATTTTGCAGCAAGCGGAGAGTGAACAAAAATGTGTTAAAGGTTCCTAGAATAGAATGGAAGGTACTCAACATATGTTTACCTTTTACCTTTATTTTCATCTATTGCATCAACATATGTTTACCCACTACCTCTGAATCATTAGTTAACTTATTTTGATTACCAGTAATATCTTTGGTAATCGTCTCTGATCTCTCAGGTACTTGATGCCACAAGCAACAAACCATGGGACCCTAATGGATCCATGTTGGTTGATATTGCACGAGCTTCACACAACCAGTACGCCTACCAGATTTTTTTAACTACAATATGAATTCTTCTTTCCTTTCTAAAAATGTGACTATTTAGCCATATATTTTTCATGCAAATAGCATCATTATGGTGGTAATGAAGGATACTCTTCTTAAGTTATCCACTGTTTAATAAGCAAGTATTTCTTATGTATATTCCCCCCGATATTCTAAGGTCTCATCTTCTCTGTCATATTTTTTTACACTTAAGCTGCTGGTTTGTTTGTGTTTGGTGTTTGATAGATGCAATCATGTATCCATGGTGTTATTGTATCCAACTTTCTAGTGTGCCAAGGCATAACCTATTTAGCACTCATTCTAAAGAAATAATACCACTGGTAACTAATTAGCATTTTGGGAAATATTAATCAGTACATAGTTCCAATGCTATTAGAATAATGATAACCTATTTATTGTTGTTGTATATCTCTATGCTCCCTAAGCACTCTAATCTATTGTTGTGTATCTTCAACTGGCTATTGTGTCTATGTATAACCTATTTATTGCTGCTTGATTGCTACTCCTTACTGAAAATGTTGTTGCAATATCGATGGAGACTCCAATTTCACCTGATGGTGAATCAATTTGAAAGTTCATCTAGTAAACATCTAACAGCAACAAGGCTATACAATTTTTTATTAATGATCGTAATGTCATTGCTCTCACCCTCAACTGTTTGCCTCAATTACAACAGTTTCCTCACAGCCAAAGCATGATAGGTTCCTTCACTCTTCGACAACCTATACCCTGTCAAACTTGGTTCCTTCCTCTCAACCTAATTATGATAGCTTGCAAGCGTTATGTATGCTTAAATTGCTCCATTTTCAATGCTTCCTTGACCAGTCCCAGGCGTCTATGTTTGAAAGAGTTTCCTAGTGTTGTCTTTTATTAATTGCTTATGTTTCCTACTTTTAGCAGATGATTTTAGTAGATTTTTCTCTACTCCACTGCATTGTTTTCCTTCTTTACTATGATCATTGTTGTGGTTTGCTTGACCCCTAAAGGCTTCCAAGGAGCTACCTTGACAAGTATGACAGTTTCCGGTCTAATTCAATGTTAAAGATTGAACTATCAAGTTTCTCACCACTTATATGTTTAGAGAAGTACCAATTGAGTTGTAGAAGAGTTTGGACTCTGTTGGAGAGGATGAAGAATCATGGCAGGTAGCATTAAACATATTTTATGTTTGTTCTTTGGATTTTATTGTCTTTTCTTTTCTGAGTATGGTGCTTCATAATAGGCATTTTGTTTTCATGTACACTGTTATACATATCAGATTGAAATGCAGTTGTTATTCTTGATCTTATTACAAGTCATATGGATTCTATTTTTCCCCTACAAATAGATATGTATTCATGTTTCACTTTCAAAATATAGCATGAAGCTTGTCCTAAGAAACAAGTGAACCACCTATCTTGTTGGAATTACCAGGAACCTCAATTGATAACTGAATATATTCCATGTTTCTTGATGCCTTAAGCATGAACCTTAGCATATGCAACAACTGGAACAAATAAGTTTGAAAGCTCCTGGAATGGCGGGAACATTTCCATAAGAAAAACCTCATGATCCTAAATTTTTGGGGAGAATGGCTTGGGTATGCAGATCGTTTCCGATTATTCCATTTTTTTATTGCAAACATAAACTTTTGTTGGTGCACTAATGGTGTCTTAATAAAGTCTTCTAGGAATGACAACATAGCTGTGCCAAGTTGTACATGATATTTTCCTGTTGTATATGTTAACAAGGTGAGCAATGATTTCATTTTAGCTCATATATAGCTATCTTTTGTCTAAATTCTCATATATAGCTCAGTTGGGCAATGACCCAAATTCCATTCACTTAGAAAATTCTATTTTTTATTTGTGGTTGCTTCTCGATCTTCTTGTCGATATGGAACTTGTAATTGTTAGCATCCGTCTTAGATTGTAGATATCTTTAAGTGACATCCTACCTTGGGTTGTTGAGGTTCAAGATTTGGCTATTTATCTGTTCCCTCAACATGGCTTGATGTTCAAAGATATGCAATCTGATGTGCTTTTATTCTGGTCATTTTCTGTTGTTGAAGTTGGGTATTCTGCTGACTTCAGTTGTTGTTTAAGTTCAAGTGTGACCTCAACATCATTTCCATTGTACCGGTTAAAAGTCAACTTGTTTATTAAGACATATTGATTGATTATAACCCTGTGATGACCTCTTGCATCGCCTTCTTTTTATCTTCTAATGATTATATTCATGTGCAGCTAATCAATTGCTAAGGTGTTCATTTTCCTCTTGTGATGTGGGCGTGCCCGATATTATGGTAGCAAGGTTCCATAGATCATGAAGTAAATGACTCATTAGGAAACAAATGGTAAGCACTGCTGTCTTGGGGACTTGCAACATAAAGATAGTCACTTTGTGGGTGTAGGCAACCTTTCTTCTCAGTTGAATTCTGCTATGCTCTCGACAATTGGATACTTCTTTTTAAAATTGGAATTGTGATATTGCTTCACAGGGTATCCATCTGCAGTTCACTTTCATCGCCATCTGCTAGATTGTTGTGTGGTCACAGAGTTGTCCTCAGCTTTTGGACTAGGAGTCCTACTACAATTTTAGAAGTGAGATGTAGTCCTCATATGCAATTAGAATCAGATGGTGATGGTGGAACAAACTAAGTCCTAAAATGGTAAAAAATCTACACTAAACAAATCATCTCTTATCATCTACCTTTCTTTATGTGATTAACTATTGTAGGTTCAGATTCTATCCATGCTTAAAGATTGTACTACTTTGAGGAAAGAGCAGGAATGACGGAGATTGCGAGTAAGGTGCAGCTTAAAAACGAATGAAATAATTATTCTATTCAATGACTGCAATTTTGATACATATATGATGCAGGATAAAAGAAGGCCTCAATGTCAACTTATTGCTAAACAAGAATCCCTCTTTGGGTCTAGATCAAGTCCGACAAAACAGAGTACAAAGAATCTTCCTAGAACATCTATGGACGATCCAAGTTGTAATAGAAAGATGTCACTATGAGGGGCGATCCTACAATCTTCAAATCAAGACTTCTTCCATTCAACAAAATCGACCCACTCATCAAAGAAATTGGATGAAGGGCCAACGTGTCACAAGGTCACAACTTTTTGCAACACAAGAACCCAAGCTATCACCAACTCATTGAACAAAAGGAGAAGACAACAATGATTCTAAAACTGGTCGAGAAAGATACATACTCTTTTTCCAAGATGCGTGTAGACCTCATCGAATTTATTAGTATATGTATATCCTTTTCTTTGTACACATTATGTAATAGGGGCAAGGTATACATCCTCCCCATGTACATTTGACGTATCAGTATAAATGAAAGTAAGTTTGTTGGCATAAAGAGCATAACTTGGTCTAACTACTACAAATTTGTTACTAAAAGAGCTTTTGGATTAATTACACAATATATGAATAATCAAACTATACATATATGTATATGTGGCACTACATATGTAGCTAGTGCATAATCCAACTACATATATATGTGTGCAGTAGATGCTGCCTTTCCCTACACATTAACTACATATAATTTGTATTAACTTCATGTTTTTGCTACATACTGACTATATATACAATTGTAGGCATACATTTAGCTATAATTATACCTATATTTAAATATGTAAAGACAATATCTAGCTACGCTTTTGGATACATATGAATTTGTAGCGAATGGATTATCTAACTACATATTTGAAAAATATAGTTAAAGGCTTTAGCTATACGAGCATATACTATAATTTGTATGTGTAAAGAAATATGTAGTCAAAGCCTTTCGCTACAAAATATGGGGCTTTCGCTACAATTTTTTTTATAGTTAAAGACCTTTTTTAGTAGTGAATAGGAAGTGCATTTTGTACCTTGTGCATGCTTGGTATGTGGTTACAGGGTTGAGCATGCAGTTCGACATCAGAAAGGTGAACCTAGGGTTCCTAGACCTAAGAGGGGAAGTAGTAGTGCTTGGTGTACCTGATGCTCATGCTGAGATTTGAGTTTTCATAGATCTGAGCATGGCACTCCTCATGTTTAGAGGAATGGGAACCCCTAAGATTAAGGTATATGTTTGATGAACCCCTCACATATAGGTTGGTGACATGGGCATGTATGATGTTGGTCCAATATGAAGGAATAGAAACAAGTAGGACCTACCATGGAGACCTAGCATGGTTTAGAAGGTGGTATGCTTGTGAGCTACACACCTTAGTAGCTTGATAGGACTAAGCATGCTCATGCAAGCCCTAGATGTAAACCCTAGGATGTTTGTGACCTTTGTTGCTATCAAGAGATAGTTTCCTCCCATCCTGGGAGAGGACCCTTTTATAGGGTATGAATCAGCTTTTGTTGGGTTTGAGGAAACCCTAAGAGGTCTCGTAGAATCTTGAGGAGCTAAGTGGAGAGTACATAATATAAGAGTGAACCTATGGACCCATAGATGATCATCTCTGAGTGCATGTGAATGTGTTACTATGGAGGTAACCAGTATGGAGCTTGACCGAGGTATATAGGTCGCCATGACCCCTATGAAAGGATGTAACTTAGACTAAGAATGCCGAGAGAGATGATGGAGACTTCGGTAAGGTTTCAAGTTGGATACGTACTATGTTAGAATCCGGAGTCTATCCTAGGGTCAGCTAGGGATAAGATCAATGGGAGTAGGAGTTTCCTAATTCCCTAGTTGCACATGACCATAGGGTCGGGAGGTAACAACTATCTTTGTCTGAGGGCCATGGGTTAGGAGATTGATCACCTTCATGAACTTATGGGACCCAAGGGGAAAATGAGGAGGTCACTCTCTGATGCATAAGGAAAGAGGGATGACCCCAAAAGTCCCGACACCCTATAGACCTAGAGGAGATGACCAAGGATGGTGTGATGACCCAAGAGGGTTCGAGACCAGTTTTCCATGAAAGTAACCTTGATATTGAGATGTTCATGATGTGGAGACATGTGATGCACGTTTCAAATTAGATTGTAGGGGTACTGGCAATGTGGGATGTACCATCTCTACTCTTAGAATGGGAAGAACTCTATATTTGGACTACAACCAAATGCTTATTTCCTCTTGTTATGGGAGTGAGAGATAGAATAGTACGCATGACATACACCAAGGATAAATATAATGAGAGTGGAAACGTTGCTATGATGCATGAGGATGGAGATAATAACGTACCCTTATAGAGTGTAAGATGTGTGGATGTTGTACAAACACTAAGAGAACTAAGGTAGTCATCTTATGAGGATGTTTTTATCATGAGCTGTGTGGAATTTGCGAGTTATACAAGGTTGAATTCGAAAACTAAGAGGATGAGCTCAGAGTTTTCTTGATGAAGATAGACTTAGAGTCTGAGATGAGATAATAAGTGGAATACATGGAGGTGTATGTCTTTAACATTACCTAACACATAAAGATGAAAGGTGGTAATGGATGCTCTAATGGAGATGCAACTATATAGTCTGGCTAGTGGAAAGGATGGAAGAGGTGGTTAGGTGAACCCTAAGTTCATGAGATGTGTTTGGCTAATACTCAGATATAACGAAATATGTTGATCGAGTTAGTGGTTGTTGGGTTAGCCACCCTAGGCCTTGATGCGATAAAAGTATGGTTGTAGAACCTCAGATGCACTTCTTTGGAAACGAAGGTGATGAAACCCCAACTAGAGTGTTTTAGGGTTTCTGAGGAATCAATCTTGAGGAATCATGACATATAAGAGATCATGATTGTAAGTCACCATACACCATGGTACTACTAAGATGGTAAGTTTTAGTAGTACTTTGGATGCCTAAGAGGAAGTTGCATGTGGCTTGTCACCATGCATGTCAGGTGGTGAAGGACGAACACTAGTAACCCAGTAAGTTAATACAAAGGATAAAAAGTCCTTGAGAGGGAATGGGAGTTCATCACTATGGATGTCATGGTAAGTCTCCCCTGGACCAAGGAAGGTCAAGATGCAATATGGGTTATGGTATATCGCCTTACCTAGATGACATAATCTAAGAGAATGAGAGAATACTGTCAGGAGACAGATCCGGCTGAACTACAAGTCAGAGAGATGGTTCAATAGCACCAGGATGAAAGTTCAAAAGTTCTTGAATATGACCTAAAGATTCACTTCCATAAGGTGGAAGTAGATACATGAAGAACTTGATGTGAGTACATCTTATCACCCCTAACTAATGGTTAGTATGATCCAGACAAGAGGGTCTGATGAGAGCATGTGTGCTCATTTAGGGTGATACATGGGGGGCAGTTCTTGCCCTATGAGAGATGTGATGATAACCACCATAGCCAGTATCGGGATGTAAAGAAGCTCTATAAGGGAGGTTTTGTCAGTCACCACTTCATTAAGATAATGTTGGTGAAGGGACCTCACAAAGGTCAGAAAAAGGACCACAGTGTGTGCAGATGAAGTTGCTTTGATCATGCGATGGATGAGGAAGCCCAGGGGCGGCATGAGTCGTGAGCTGATGCAAAGCAGACTGACATGTAGTTCACTGTGGGAGAATATGCGATGTGAAAATCTGACCCCTCTAAGCTACAACTAAGAAAGATGAGTCCCCGATATATGGGTCCTTTTGAGATGGATTGGTGGAGATGGTTATGTTCAGTCTTACCCCTCAGGATAACGTGATGTGTTCCATGAGTCTGATCTAGAGCACTATGTGAGGTACCCAAGCCATGTGTTGAGCCATGAACCCAATTAGCTTTGAGAGAAGTTGAAATGTCCCAAGTCACCTATGAGGGTACAAGGTACCAAGGTGAGAAAGAACTCAGATGCAAGAATATGAGATGATGAAGGTTCTTGGGAGACACCATGGAGAGGGTAAAACCACATGGGAGCCATGATGGACATGAGGAAGTCTTATCCTATTTGTTTGTATGTTTGAGGGAATTTTGAGGGCAAAATTCCTATAAGAGGGGAAGGGTGTTACAACCTCAATTTTTCATATGTTTTCATAATTGAATTGTAAAGATTTTGTGAATATGGACTTAATTGAAAAGGTTGTATGCTTTACTTCAAAAGATGGATTTCTTTGCAAATCTCCCTTTTGATAGGAATTTCATAATTTCTATTATAAGATTAATCCAATAATGGACATACAAGAGAAGACAAGAAGAAAAGTCCAAATAAAAGGAAAAGACAAGATAATGGATATCAAGCAAAGTAATTATGAGAAATACATAGAAATCTCTAGAAAGTGGAATTGATGGTGACAATTAAATAAATAAATTTCTATGTGATTTTTAATAAAAGAAATATGAAAAGAGGAAAAAGGAAATAAAAGATAAAGAGAAATCCTTGAAAAGAAATATCTTAATAAAGAAATAAGTAAGATAATGGAAAATGAAGAATGTAGATGCATCTAGAAGGATGATAAGTATCCTTAAAAAGGAAATTCGAAATCTTAGGATTTCTTGGGATCCAAGGAGTCCCAATGAATAAGAAGAATAAGAAAATGCAAAATAATATAAAATAAGAGGATAATGTGATACATAATTAATGAATTTGTGGTATTATTAAAAAGAGGTACTTTCTTCTTTGAGGAAGTATAATTTCATGGCCAATGGATTAAAAGCCAAGTACAAAGAGAATAAAAGAGGTAATTTTTGAATTCCTAATATCTAAAGAATAAAGAATATCAAAGAGATATTTAAGAGAGACAAGATTGCTTCCTAATGAAGGAACTTGGTCTCCTATTGGGAAAGGGATTTGTTTCTTCGTGGGCAAGCATGTTAGGGCATTGCTGCTCACCCCTATATAAAGGCTAGAACCCTTGGCCGAATCTAAGAGGATTCCATACGTCTCTCTCTCTTCTCCTTCTTCTTTTCATTTAAACCCTAACTAAGAGGGTATAGGGCTATCTCGGGGGCAACAAATAGCTGTGATGGGATCTCGATGAAGGCACGAAGCTCCCACGATGACCTAGGATGATTGGCTATCATCCCGCGCTCTCGACTTTGCTCCAGCCGCATGCAGTGGGCTCGCAAGGTCATCCACCGTGGAAGAAGCTATTGGCCTGACCCCAGCCACCTCGGTCACAATTGGGGGCTTCCTTAGGTGCGGCGGAGGGACCATCATCGGTTCCCTTAGGGTCCAAGGAAGGGGAGGAGGAGACCCCCCCCCCCCCCGAGCTACTACAGTCGGCAGCACTAGGGCTTCGTGAGGAGGAAGAAGATCATGCAATTTTTGACAGATTTGCCCCTCCCTGCTATGAAGAGACAGCCACTTAAGTGAGGGTAATATGGTAATTTGGTATGACATGGCATCCTGCTATTGGTCTAAGTAAGTAATTCTTACAAAAATCATATCTAATTATTGGTAGGTCGGAAGGGTACATTTAATATATGTATTTTGCTTAGAAAAATGCAAGGAATCCATTAAAAATAGAGTTAGAAGCTAATTCCTCTTGCAATTCGAAAAGTAGTAGAATTTATCAACTTTTATGCATTAATGATTAAGAAACCCTAATTTAAGATGATTAATATATCAAGAAGGGCTATATGGATGATTAAAGTTAATATTAACATGTTGATTATAAAAAGATGCATTAGATCTAAAAGGATGAACCTTATGCATAATTTGATTTATTTAGGATTCCATGTACATAAATAAGCTTTAATGGGCCTTGAAATCCTAATTATGATTCTTAATGGCTTTAATTGTTCAAATTTATGTATAAAGCTGAGATATGATGGTTCTAAGCTATTTTGAGTATAAAAGTTCCTAATTGTGGATAAATACCCTTAATTTAGTAATTAGGGTTTTCTAGTGGATTAATGTGAAATTAGTGGTAAATAGAGTTCATATATGAATTGAACTATAAGGAAATATGAGTTGTTAATTTGAAAGAAATTGAATATGATAACTGGGCTTATGATGATAAAATTAGGGTTGTGGACTAAAAGAGAATTAAATATGATAAAAGTATTATGGAGGTTAAAACCCTAATAAAACCCTAAAGTGGGCCTAGAAAGTCGAAGGTGGAATACAAGTATATCTTGAGAATGTATTGGATAAACTATAACACTTGGATGTTATGCATTATTTTCAGGATGTTGTTGATTGCTTGTTTGATTGTTCTTTATCATTATTGCTTGGACATCAAGTTGCTCTAGATCAGGTATGTGGTTAATTATGGTTAATCGCATTAGTTTCCCGAAGGTTTTCCGGATTATTAATCGCATTGAATGCAACCTATCAGTTTGGATGTTCATACTTGCAAATTATAAAGTCACTATGATTACCACAATTATGATATAAGTGTGTGTTCTCTCACCTACATACCACCCTAATGGATGATGCCAAAAGGTCAATCCCAGGAGGGAAGACCCATGGGCACCATGAGTGGTGACCCCAGACACCAAGCTCATGATAGAGAAGGTGGTCTTTGTTGCATGACTAATGGGCACTCTGAGAGGTGACCCCAGGCACCAAGCTCAGGATGGAGAAGGTGGCCTTAATTCAATGGCAAAAGAGAAACCCTAATTGGGGTATTCTAGGGTTAGGGCAAAAGCGGTGGAGATTGACACATTGAAAATGTAAATTTAATTGTTAATTACCTTGATTGTGATAAATAGGTTGTTAGCCTTATGTTTGTCCCCACATACCAGCATATTCATTTATGCTGATCGACATTTTGTTTGTCGGCGTTTTAGGTACAATGTTGAAAAGGACAAACAGTAAAGTGACATATTGTGAAAATAAGAATTAAAGTGCAAGGAGGATTAGTTAGAATATACTCTAGTTGTGGATAGAAGCAGATATCCAAGTTTTTGAAAAAGGTATGAAAAGTTTTATTTTATTCTAGCTAGCTTTCAGTATACTCTTGGTAGAATTTTGTAATTATTATTGATTATTTGTCGAACCATTAATCCTGAAAATTGGGATAATGACTCTGACCTTTTGGTCTCCCTTAATTGGGGGTTACCGAGAGGCGGGGTCGTTACAGACATATTGATGCTAACTGGATTGCAGATTTAGATGAAACCAAATCTACCAATGGGTATGTTTTTCTTCCTTGGAGGAGGAGTAGTTTCTTGGAAATCATCCAAGCAAACTGTGAGAGCTAGAATCCACAATGGAGGATGAGTTTATTGCTTTAGATTTAGCTTGTTGTCAGGATGAATGGCTTCGAAATTTACTTATTAATCTTCCTATTGTTTCTAAAGTTTTTCCTCCTATTTGCATATTATGTGATAATAAAGCAGCCATTAACAAAGCTAGGCAATCTAAGGGAAACTCGGGCAAGCGCTTTATGAGATTAAGATATGAAGATGTGAGAGATCATATCACCCGAGGGGTCATATCTATAGAGTATGTGAAATCCGCACTGAATATTGCAGATCCACTTAATAAGGGTCTAGATAGAAAGCTTGTACTCAGTTCATCAAGGGGGATGGGTCTTCTGCCCATAGATTAAACATTGCAGTGGTAAACCTACCGGTCCAAAACTGGAGATCCTATGAGGATTGGTTCAAAGGGACAACTAAGTTGTCATGTTATGCGGAAGCACACTTTAGAGTTTAACTTCTTGACCCTCCCTATGGTGCTAGTTCTTCGACTCTGTCTAAGTAGAGGAAGAGTTTGCTCTGAATGGGTTCAAGGCCAATTATTGGCAGGGTATGCACTGGACAAGATATCCTTGGAGATCCCTACTATTTGAGTGTAACTTGAGAGCTGGGGTTTATGTGAGTTGGGCATACTCACTAGAGCGATCATGAAACATGATTATTGTGAAGGTCGTTTATGCGCAACACACCAATATGAACACATTCTAGTGTTTGCACTATGATTGTTTGATTAACTAAGGTTCAAATCAGGGATTTTGGTTCAATACGTAGTTCACCACGTCTCTCCAGATTGAAGTAAGTCATTCTAGGTAATGGTTCAAAGTCACAAGCTATCAATGTTGAAAAATATAGTAATGTCACAAATTTTATTATTTATTGAATTTTCGAAAAAAAAAATATGGAACATGGGGGGAATGTTGTATTTTCTGTTCCACAATTCATGTTTTCCAGCTTGGTTACTTCAGAAACCTCACAACTCCTTATAAGGAGTAGTGGTCCCCTAGAGGTTAGGACCTCTCAAGGGCATGTGAATTTATGACTGATTGGCTAGCCTTACGTATTTCTCGGAATAAAATAATAACACACGCGCGCGCATTCGTTCGTTCGCCCCGCCCTGCCCGGCCCGGCCCGATCCGATACGGTACGGTTAGATCCGGTTTGGTTCGTGCTTGCGTGCATTTATTCTTTTTAGGAAACAATTTATTTTATTTGTTTTATTAAAAAAAATGGATTTTTGTTTTCTATATTGCGTCTTCGGAGTCCAGTCGACGGCGTTAAAGACATATCATTAAATCTCTTTTTACTACCCATTAAGCCGACCATTAAACTCGATGTTAATGACGCACATAGGAGAGACCAACGGGTGCGGGCAGTTACCGCGGGCGGCTGAGACGCGCTCCATATAATGAGGCGTCCGCTCTCGTTCAAGACACACGGTTCACACAACTAATACCTAAAACATTGAGAAATTCTTCCTCTTTTTTCTCCACCTACAATAAGCATGTGCGTTGTCTAAACGCCGACGAGACTTCTTGACACTATCTTTATTATTTGCGACTAAGGGCTAAAGAACGAGTTCAACACAGCACTCTCGCTTGCATCGAGCGGCTGTACCAGAATTAGGGTGACTAAATCTTGGAGATAGACCGCCGGAGACACTCGTACTAGGAGCGTTGAAATCTGTCTTGAAGACAGTATTTCACACGTTTTTATCTCAAGCTCTGGAGTTTGCTTTCTTAAACTCTTTCACGATTTTCTCCGAATTATTATTAGTGCTGCATTTTTTGTGGTTAACTTCTTGCGAAATCTAATTAGATGGAGATTTCGTTAATTATTAGGTGGTCTGGGGCCTAAATCTTCTGTGACGATTCTCTGTACCTATTTGTGTGTCTAGGCAAAGTGAGATTCAGCGGACATACTATACCGGGTATAGAGGATTTCAACTTGGTGTTCTCTTGTATGCATTTGTTTATTTCAATTTTCACTACACAACAAGCTACCTGTATTATATATGAATAGAGGACTAGAGTAGGGTTGACTTTAGGAGTAGAAATAAAAGTTTTGAAATAGTAAAAAAAACTCATTATTGTACAGTGACGGTGGTTGGTTGTAATGAGGATTTTTCAAGGAAAAAAACAAAGGACTCTCCTATTTTTCTACTTCCATTTTATTATTTTGGATGTTTATTATAATGTCAATCTAATATACCGTTAACTTTGTTAAGGAAATGTTTAATTTAATTGGACGATGATGTAGTATTACGAAGTTTCTGAACACCTTGTGGTATCTGACCGTTCGGTATGTACTCTCTCACAAACAATTGATAGTCTTTACTGTGATCTGATTATCCCACCGCAATATATGAACGGGAAAACAAAGGTATTATCTTACGAAGGTATTACTTTATTTTCTTGCCAGTTTTTCTTTTTATCCTTTTGGACGGTTACTATATTGACAAATCGATTATTGTCCCGCTATTATTATTATTGTACGGCTCGTATTATAAATTTTGTAACTTTGGAATTGCGAGTTTGTGGTCTTGTGGGCTACTTGAGGTATCTGCCTATCTGGCCATTGGGCATGGGTTAAGTGGTTACTGTGATCTGATTGTACTACAACACGGCAATTGAAAATTTGTTTAGTTGATACTCTGCCTCTCAATCAGAGAACACGGAGGGGTAATTTATTGGCGATTTGAATTATTATCAGGCTTGTTGCTGTGCCAGGGGCTTGCTAGTCTGGATTATGTCCTTGTTGGGGTTGAGTTGACTTTTCCTTACGGGGGGGGGGGGGGGTGTTTATTCTGTTTCAGTAACTGTTTGGTTTAGACAAATAAAGAGAGCTTAAACAAAAGTCATCACAATGCCGGTGGGCAGAGACACAGGGGTCTTGTTTAAGCAAAAAGTAAAGCAAGTACAAATTCACTCTTAGTGGGACAACATACGTGGGATGTAGGTTTGTTTGGGGATGGTGGCCTGTCTGATCTGTCTCCCTGGACCTTGAATCTAATGTGACAAGGGCTGTTTGATTATTGAAATGGTGGACTTAACATTGTGGGCGAGGGCCGAAGTAGTTTTTTTTTTTTTTGTTATGCCTTTTGTTTACATGTTTTTCAGATTCCCTGTTAAGACACTTATTAGTAACACTTATTAGTAGTCATATCGTATATTTAATTACGTACTCTACGTTGATAGATTTATCAAACTTATTCGCTACCTATTTATATATTTAATAAATCAACAAACGTATTTCTGTTCTAGTGGTTTAGGTTGCTATCTAGATATACCCAATTCACAGGTTAAACAACTCACCTCTCTAGTCATATTCTAATACGAACATGATCATATTGAAATTTCAATGCATACAAGAAGTTACACCACAAAGTCGACTAATCTAAGAGTTTACATTAGCCAGTCCCTCCAATGTAGGTCCTTGTATAGATATAAAATGAGTTATACATAGTAGGTGTTGTAACCATACTAAGCACGAACAAAATCTCATTCGTTTTCGTCCTCGCATGATTAACACGTGCTTTTTTTATCATCTCTTCCAAAAGACAATCAAATACGCCTGTTTTCTGCCGCCCTAAAATCGTCGCCACCCACCTGATGTGAAGCTATGCTCTACCAGGCAAACATTGGGTTGATATCAGATATTAATCTCAGCAAAGCGCGACGGCTGTTGCTTCTCCGTTGATAATGTCTAGGGCCAGTAGTAGCATCGGCCTTTCCAATTGATTGAAGAAATTGGTGATCAGAGAAGTTGCGTTAGGAGCATAGACAGAAGCATCGTTTAGGTTTTTCTTAGTGATGAGAATTACAATACGTATGTAATCTTTCCACGTAAGGATCTATAGATTTTTGCTTCCACCACCATAGCAAGGGACCGATCTGCTCAGGATATGTCATCTCTGGCCCTCTAGACGTTTCCTTTTGGGAAGGGATAAGGATTAAAGCTCCCCCCCAAAGCTGGATTTGGGGCAAATCAATTAAAGCTATACTGCCCTTAGTGACTAAGATTGTCTCAGAGATACGTTCAGCACGAGAATTGAACATCACGGGCCATCTCTATGCACGTCAATTATAAATAACATGAAATGCATTATTGCTTAATTAGTTGTGGGTGAACATCCACTATCGACGAATGCATTCTTGCTACCTTGTTTGCGGTAGTTTTATGTGTTTCTCAATGATATAGCCACTACATAGTAGGTAGCAAATCTAATTTACCTAGGCAATGAGAAGCAGGTTGATATTACTTGTTTATGTGATGTACACCAATCAATTGGATCAGACTTGTCTGCAGATCTTCTAGCTTTGTTAGGAAAGGTGAAATTCTTTTGCACGGGGGTCTCAACGGTTACTGGCGTTATGCACAACTAGGCGCTTACATGGCTAAATATCGCGACCTGGGCAGTAATAAATTTTGAAACAGAATCTGCGGGCAAACTTTGTTTTAGTATTGGAGCTTCACCATGATGAAATAAAAACTAAACTTAATAGCTATCACTAGTTAACATATGATGGGTTTCAAGAAGATCATGAACACACATTCCCAACACAGGCTTTAAGGACATGATTAAGACAATGGTTTCAACTTTCAACTGGATAGGTTGTGGCTGACAATACCAGAAGTGGGAATGTTGGAATGTGACCGAGCGAAGTTTGTGCCTCTCTTATGCATTTACAAAGACATATCCAAGGATGATCAAGTAGAAATTCTGACAAGTATGATAATGTAAAACAAGTATCACATGGTTTTGTTGATGGAGGCTTCGCCCAAGTGTGAGATATGTATGCGTCGCACAAAGGTATGAATAATTTTTCTTCTGATTTAATGTAAATGACAATCATCTATATTTGTTGCACATTTTTGTGAACTTTATTCCTATTTTAATGAAAACTTTTAGCTTTTTGTTGTTTAGAAGACCCAGAAGAATTTTTCGTTAGTAAAAATAGTTTGACTATATTATGTAGAAGAAATATTTTTTGTTAGTAGAGACACAATAGTTTTCCTTGAGTTTTCTCTTTTAGGTATGGCTTGATTTTTTTGGGATGCACCGATTGTTGAGCTTACTCCTTGCCCATGGCTTGGGGGCCTGAATTTCTGCTACGTGGGACAACTTCAGGCGGCAATAGATCTATTGTTTTTTTTTAAGAAATGACAAACCTAGGGATTCTATGTACTACAACACAAAGGTATGACTGCATATTTCTTGAGTTATTGTTCGTTAGACCAGCTCAACATTTTCCTGTTGACCAAACTTTTTATGATTTCAAAACATCATTTTTTGATACATCTACTCTCTTTCGATCTGCTCCATGGAATTTTTTGTTGCTACCACTACATAAGTATATATTTTTTGTTTACCTTTAAAAGAATGGATTTCATACTCCTCTTAAACATCTAACGCACCACACTATTGTTTAACGAAAATCTCAGTAAAATCGTAAGTGTCATTTTATCCACAAACTATCGTTTCTATGCAGTTATGATATTTTGAAATATGTCTTATATCGTTCTAAGAGTATATTGATATATGTACATATGCTTTAGTATGACGTTGACAAAACATAAAAGATATTTGACTAATATTAATAGTAATTTCATGAAACTTTTCTATAATATATAGTTTATCTAGATTGAAATAGGAAAACAAACAATGATATTTAGTAGCTCTTTGTATGAAAGTAACAATCTAAACAATAAAAAATAAGCTTACCTACATGATATGTATTTTATACTATAAATTATGTAAGAGTAGTTACAAAAATGTTTGTAAATATTCTTTAGCAACCTTATTATAGATACATAGTCAAATTTTAAAGTGAAAAAACTAAATAGAACTTTATATAATCCAGTATCAATATTTGTTGTATTTGCAATTTTTGTTGCGACCATCCTATACATGTTCCTACACTTTCAATTTTACCGTTGACTGGGAACAATTCCTCTAGATGCAAAATACAGATACTTTTTTGAAATATGTAATGAAAATAAGAAGACATCATTTGTGAACTAAAACTATTTTAATTCTTTTAGATGTAAGATACCAAATGAAAACATGATGTCAAGAATTTATATGTCTCAAAGCATAATCTATCTCAGCTAATAAATTTACGAATAAAGTATGTTTTTAAGGAAAAGACAACATCAAACGCGTAAGTAGTTTTTTTAGAGGAAAGATGGGTGAATAATTCTAATGTTTTATACTTTAATATCGTTAAGAAAATTTGCAAAATAAATAGCTCATAGAATATTAGTTCCTAAAAAATTGAAAGACACATATCGTATGTCATGATAATAACTCTTTTTCATCAGTAAGCGAATGAATCTTTCATTGCTCAACTCCAAAAGTATTTACATCAGCAAGAATAGATCTATGGGGAACCTATCTATACATTAGGCTATTGAAAGTATCAAAATTTTGTCTGCAGAACCTTTTGGGATCAACGTTTGTATCATAAAAAATAAACCAATTTCTGGTGCACAAGACATAGTAAGCTATAGTACGTATCAGCAGTTGATCATTCTTATTATTTAATTTGGTAACATCCTCTAGTTTAGATGGACAACAAGCTAATCTTGTATGAGCTTTCTGCCATATTTTTTGAGTGAACTCACATTTCTACCTAATATGGTCCAAATTTTCCTCCACTTTCACACATAGGATGCATCTAGAAGCAGAATTGAAGCCGATTTTCTTCATGTAAGATTTAGTAGCAAGTTTGCAATGGCAAATCTTCCACATATGAATGATGAAACATCTGGTGGGCTTATACTTAGTATCCATTCAAATCTAGTAAAATAATGCAAGTACCAAATACTTTTCTCATTTTACATGGAATAAAATACAAACAAAAAAGCTTAAACAAGCTATTGATACAATGAATCTTTGTCTAAACGTTAGAAAATTGGTCATATACATAAATCAATTACACATCTAACTTCAAAAGTACCATGTGCAAAGCACATGCATTTACTAGTATTTCTTTATGCATGTGTCTGTATTTGAGAGTTAAACCTAGTAATCATGTATATGCTAATAAAAGGTGTCATGTTTTAGGCTAATTTGGTTTATCTGGTTTTGTTCGACATACTTAAAAAAAAATTCTACAAAATTTGGATGCAACATAATCAAAATAGAAATATATGTAGCGTGTATTAATCTTTATTTATCTTGGTTTGTAGAGGATCGGTGTCATGCCGAAACTTTTATATTTTTTCGACATCCTTTTTTAGTTACCCATAATTGTTGCTTACCTACATGCTTAGACTAATACTTTTAACCAAAAACAAAATTTTAAGGTACCTAAATGATAAGCATACCAAAAGAACTTCAAATACTATTGTTGACATTTTAAACAATTGTAAAAACTTTATATGTGATGCTTGGTGTTATGTTATGAAGCCCTAAATCTACACATATTGATATAATGTTAGCATGACATTATTACTTATGTGGTCATACAATGTTCACTTTAGTGGTATATGGATTTTTTTGTTGAAACCTTAGTTCTATGTAACTCAAGGTTTTAGAGGTTGTTCTAGGTGTTTTAGTTGTTTTGATGTGATTATTGCTCATGGATCGTGTGGAATGTGAATAAATCTTAACTTAGGGTTAGTTGGACCCTAGTTTGGAGATGAGAAATTTTGATTGGTTTTTATAATTTTGTTGGCTTATGGGTGAGTTTGGCATATCTTGTCCTAATCAAGGCTAAAATGTCAATCGACTTGTCCCAAAGGTCGACTGCCTTTGATGGCTGGAGATCAAGGTGTTTCATTAGTAGCTAAGTAGACTAGTGAGAAAGTCAAGTCTAGATACTAGTCAAGCATCACAACTAGAAACTAGTCATTTGTTACCATCAAAACATATATCTATCATATCTTTAGATTGTATATTCTTCATGAAATATCTAAGGGTTGATGTTGTAGTTTTCCTTTTAGGGATTGCAAAACACGTATAAATCTTGGGCTTGTTGGGTTTATAAGTTAAACTAAACTATAAAATACATGTTGTTGTTCATAATTTTGAGAATAAAAAATCCTACAATTGGTAATGCCCTAGCTGACTATTTATTAAGGATTTTAAGAAATACTAGAAACACATGTATGCACATGACTTTTATTACCAAATTTAGTTCTTAGATTGGAGTGGCATTTTCTTAGGGTATAGTGAAAAAAAACACATATAAAATGAAAGGAAGTAATATGCAATTGACATATGCCACGATAAAGATGGGATTGATGTGGTTCATGTGTATCTGGGGAGGAAAGGATAATCATTTAGTTTATTTCAAAGATAGCAAAGTAGGGTGCTCTTAGAATAACACCTAAAATGATGATGCCCTATTGGAAAATAGATTGAGGTATTAATATCCAGTATGGGCTAGTTTGTTTAACAAGTGGGACCCGAGAGGGAATCCAACCATTACTTATTAAGGAATAAATCCATTTAAATCCAATCACACCAACAAGTATGATGGAAGGGATGTAATTCATATATCTAAAAAGCATGATGCATCAAGAAATATGTTTTCATAGCATAATTTTTAATATTTAATTTGTTATAAGTTGATTGAGATTCATATATTTTCATGCATATTACAAATTAAAAATTGAATAAATGGACTTATTTGACAAACATAACGATCCTATATCTTGGTATGATGGGGGCATCTCAGTCATATCACCCTATCCAAAACTTGTGCAGCTAAAAACAATAACATGTCAAAAAAGATTGAATTTTCCATGAGGAGCATAATAAGATGAAAGGTGCAGAAGGGTAAGGCAGTAAGACCATGACCATATTTTATCATTCTTGCTAAAAAAATGGTTGAACAACAAATCTTCTTGAAACCATGGATTAGAGATTCAGTTTCTGGGGTAAAACTCATACAAGCAACCTAGGAACTAGTTTCCTAAGGTCACAATGGTCATGATGCATATTGCATAGCCACTGTGGTGGGTAGAAGCTCCAAGAATCTCCTCCTCTATGGTCACCAAGATGGTATACCTCAAACACGTTCTAAACAACTAAAAAACATCCGTCAAAGACAAAAAAGAAACAAATCACCAACTCTTGATGAAGGTAATCGTAATGAAAGTACCAAAACATAAAGAGATCTCATTGGCATTACCCACAGACTAACATAAGAGGTAAAAAGAGGGTAATCATTGGCATAATTATCAAGGAAATTTTGTTTTCCAAAAGCTTCAAAGGCTTGTAGGTAGAGGGTATGAGACCATGGGCACACTAATGTTGGTAAGGCTGTGGACATGTGCTCTTGAAGGACCAGGATAGTTGAGAGTTGTGTGGTGAGCTGATGTACAGGTGGACCTGTTCTCTTAAGATCCTATTGTTTAGTGGTAGTACATGTATATGTCAAAGTTTTCTATTCAATATATAATATCAAATGTTGTAATAATTCATGTTGTAATTATATGTTGAATGGTGAACATATATTGTATGGTTTTATTATTGTTCATGTGCATGTGCTACTTGTAAGGCCCCTGAGCTTGCTTAATGAGTTGAATGAGCTTAATTACCATAATTGAATGATTATAACCCTAATCTAAGCTTTTGATATGTTTTGTAATCATAATAAAATCTTAAGTTTCAAATTTGTTCCAATTTGGACATTGTTTGAGCAAGTTATGCAATTTTCTATACATTTTGGACTTTTCTGCAATTTACCCAATTGAGGGGTTTTCTTTGCAATTTGTCATATACATTATGTTCCTTAGATTTTATATTATCATTCTTGATATTTTTGAGACATGGGGGTCCTAGTTGAGCCATGGTTTGAATGTGTTTTCATCAAGGGTATTTTAGGGTTTACCCCTTCACGGATGAGCTACTTTTAGTAGCTATCAACTAACGAATTATGTGATTGGCTGGGAATTTCGACAAAGGAAATCTAACCAGGTTAATAGGGATGGTGGGGGAGATTCTTGTGTGTGTGCTTGTATATTCTCAATAGATTAAGGCCATGGACACTTGGATAGATACTAGAACTTCAACTTTTTCCTTTTCTTTATCTTAAAGTGTCATATACTTATCCCCAAGCACCAAAATGAGCCATTTTCTCTCCACCACCTCCCTCCTTCTCCCATCCTCGTTCTTGATCTGTTCAGATATGAATTTTTCTGCCCAAGGAAGAAGAAAGTGGGGATCATCTTGTAGAAAGGCTCTAAGGTTGAAATTGACTTCATTTTAGGGTTGAAAAAGCTTCCTTCTAGTGATCTTGACCTAAACGTGTAAGAATTCCGTTCTTTACTCTGTCTATTTCTTTTTTATCCTTCCTCCTAGCTTTCTCTAGGTCAAAACCTTGATGTTCCATGGTAGAAATTGCTCTAAAGATCTAAAACTCTATCTTTCTTGCTCCTTATGCTTAGGGTTTGCTCATTTGATGAAGAAAGGTGTTAGATGGACAAATTCATAGCCTACTCTTGGATTTTCTACCCTACCTACTCGAGATTGCTTCTGTGTGGGGTTTTATCTTCTCATTAGAGGCAAGTTTTATAACTTTCTCCACATTTATTACTTACCATTGGCTTTCTAGATCATGTTCTTGGTTCAAAATGATGATCCATGCACTAAAAAGCTATGCTTGACTAGGATTTCGATTTTTATGATGTTTCCTGTTCTGATTTCAGTTATATATGAACCTGTGATCATGTGTACATTATTCCTAAGGAATTATATGACTTGGATCAGGTTGTTTTGACAACCTATGGTGCTAAGCACCTATCAAACAATGGTCAATTTTAGGGTTTAAAGCCGATTTCTTCTATAAACCATGACCCAATGATGGTACCATTGCAACAATCCTATGGTGTTGTCTTCATAACAACTCATGGTCATGATCAAGTGTAACGACCCCGCCTCCCAATAACCCCCAATTAAGGGAGACTGAAAGGTCAGAGCCGTTATTCAATAACCCGGAGCAAAGGTTCGACAAATAATCAATAATAATTATCAAATTCTACTAACTAAACTGAAATCTGGTAGAAAATTAAGACTTTGCATACCTTTTAAAACTTTGGGAATCTATCTATCCAAGCTTGAGTCTACTCTATCTAATCCTCCTTGCACATTATGTTTTATTTTCACAATGTGTCACTTTACTATTTGTTCATTTCAGGGTTGTACCTAAAACGCCGATAAACAAAACGTCGGTCAGCATATCGAAATATACTTGTATGTGGGGACAAACAAAAGTTTGCACATATGGATAACAATCTAATTATCACAATCAAGTTAATTAACAAGCCAATTTACACTTTTTAGTATGACATTCTCCACCACTTTTTCCCTAACCCTGGCATACCCACCTTAGGGTTTTTTTGCCAATGACTTAAGGCCACCTTCTCAATCCCGAGCTTGGTGCCCACTAGTCTAGTCAGCATGTCCTGTAAATAATGAGGGGTGGGTTCCCAGCTTTAATAAAAAAATAAGTATTGTGACATTAATATAAATTTGTTTTTTCTTCTCCACTTTAAGAGTTCTTTCAAAAATTATATCTCCCAAACTGCTTATCCGTTTGATCCCAAATTTGGAGAAAAAGTCCATAATGACTTAATCTATATCTCTACCAAAATTGGACTCATTATATCAAATAAAACGTTACTTTTCTTTAAGTGCAAGATATCTCTTAATTATATATATATTTGACCTATTTTCTCATTCCTTTTCTATTAAATTATTATTTTGAGTTCCTTGAACCTCAGGGAACCTTAATGGCTCGAAATCCCCTCTTGGGAATATTTCCTTAGCATCTTTCCTTCTCTTTCATCCCTTTTCTTATTATCTTACTTTTTCTTTATTAAAATATCTCTTTTTGAAGATTTCTCTTTATTTCTCTTTTATTTTCCTCTTTGGTATTCCGTTTATCATTAGGAATCATTGGGATACGAAATTCCACCAAGGCTAACTCAAATATCCCTCTTTCCACTTGTTTTCCACATTTCATCGCCGTTTTCAATTTCTTTCTTAATAAAGAAATACTTAATTAATCTTTTCTTTTCTTATTGCTTTTTCTTTGCAAATTTGGACTCCTTGGAACCCAAGGAACCCATGTGGCATGAAATTCAACTTTGGATTATATTCTTTTGCCTTCTGGAGGTTTCGACACCTTTCTTTTCTCAAAAACTTAATTATTCTTTTACTAATTGAATTTCCTTGTTATTGGGCCCAATAGCCAATAAAGCCCACAAAGCAATCATCAAGGCTATTGTAACGAAATTCATGTGGTCAATCTTTATTTGTTCATTTATCTTTAATATGAGAAATTACATCTCTCAGCAAATGAACCCAAAATTGGGGTTGTAACATCAAGGGTATAAAATGATGGTGACAACCTATGGTCAACCCCTTAGATTAGGTTTTGGATCAATTAGAAGTATAATGATCAACCATTAAGTACCCTACTGATGTTATCAATCAATGATGACCTCAGCTTAATATTTGATGTCGATTAATGAATATAGTGTTGATCTAGCAATCTATAGTGATTTAATGATCACTAATGATGGTGGATCAAGTCTCTACAATCTATGGTGAGTTAATCATATAGTTTTAGCATTAATTAAGCCTTAGACCAATGGTTTCTTGGGTCACTTGATGCAATGGTCGAACCTATACTGTAATTGATGGTTTTAATATATGAACTTGACCCAATGGTCAAGATATAATGTTTATTCCTCCAATAAAGTGGAATGATGGATAATATAATATGTTGGTCCTAATAATGGGATTTAGATGATTTCCTTTATATGATCAACTTAAGGAGCTTACTTGTTGACAATGGATGGATTATTTTAACTGAACAGTCGATTGTGGGTTTTACCCTACTCTCAATGGAACTTTTTGTGTTGTTAATCAAGGGATGTCTAGGGTTAGATGGTGACTCTTTCTAGAGCACAAATCAAGGACTTCATAGGTGGTTTATCCAAGGTGTTTACTTATGTAAACAATCAATGGTCTTACCTTTTAAACATCCAATGGTTCTGGGTGACATTGTGGTATGGCGATATGGGTTGAATGATGATGGAACAAATGGAGCGTTACCCTTAATAAGGTAGTCTTACCTATTCACTCATATGAATAGAAGGGATGATAATGATATTGTGTTGATATGTAACCCTAATGAGGTATAGCTTGCTATGCCTAGCTTTAATATAACTAAATCATGGTAATTGGGTAAGAATAGTCCTTGAATGATCAATACAATCATGGAGTACTCTTTTATTGTTGTTGAAGCCCTAGTATGTTATAACCTGATGGTTACACCTTAATTTATGTGTGGGCTCATACTTGAGAATAGTATGGAATGTGATGGTGATGATTCACCTTATGCATCCATGATCCAATGGGGATGTCGTGAGTTAGGGTTTGGGTATATGTGTTGATTAGTAACATTAATATAATTTATCTTGTGAACCTAACTCTAATGCAAATAGATAAATATGAGTATTCATGTTTAGCATTCTTATATGATGGAATGATGGTGGAATAACCTCCTTACTATGATCATAACTTTGGTATGTTAATTTGTAGTTATCATAGCCACATGGCTGATACTTTCTTATGCTAAACATGTGCATTATGAATATGATGAGAGTTAATCATATCTAGATTCATTGCATGTTGATGTAATAAAGGAATGTTCTTAATGTTAATATAACCCTGCTATGATTGTTTATGAATATAACCTAATACAATATTGTACTGATCTGGTGTATTATATATAAGTGATGTTGCTGAGCCTTGTTATAAGGCATGCAAAGATAATGATGATCTTATAGGGAATAATATGATGGTCTTAATGAACTTTGGGCATGGTTGAGCCCTAAATGAGGTGCAATCCTCTTGTGTTGATAAGGGTTAATACCCTGTGATATTGTGAAAAGGATTTATATCCTGTGATAGTATGATGGTCTTAATGACCTTTGGGCATGGTTGAGCCCTGAATGAGGTGTAATCCTCTTATGTTAATAAGGGTTGATACCCTGTAATATTTTGAAAAGATTATTATCTTGTGATAGTATGATGACTAGTGTGGTCTCATGAATGGAAAGTGAATAGTACCATGTGATGATGATATGAGAAATTATGTTTCACATGTTTTATATCTTTTTAAAGTTGTGATATTTATATGCTTGCTAGAAGTGAATTAGGGTTTGTATGTCCACTTGTTTGATGCAGCCTTAATTCACCCAATTCGCATAACTAATCAAGTGAAACTCTAATCATGTAGTGCCCTATTCCATAGATCCATCCGAGTGTCAGAATTTGGCAGATGGTGAAACAAGTATTCCTAAGGAAAACTCAGAGCGCATACTGTTAAGTATGTGGGGGTGGCAAGTTGAGGATATATCCTTGTCATCCACAATGCAGATTGTGGAGGTTGGCTATGGTCATGCCTCATACATTTGTAACGACCTCGTCTCCCGGTAACCCCCACTTAAGGGAGACCAAGAGATCAGAGCTGCTATCTAATAACCCGGATCAAAGGTTCGACAAATAATCAATAATAATTATGAAATTCTACTATTAAACTGAAAACTGGTATAAAATAAAAACTTTACTTACCTTTTAAAAGATGGGATTTCTAAACTTCTATCCATGAAGATACTAATCTAACTAATCCTCCTGTGTACGTTATTTCTCATTTATTTCCACATATGCCACTTTACTATTTGTTCTTTTCATTTGTACCTAAAACGCCGAAAAACAAAACGTCAGTCAGCAAGAAGTTGGTATGTGGGGGAAATAATAATTGTGCAACTATGTTAACAATGTAGTCAACCAAATATCATTTAACATCTAAGATTACGTTTTAAGAAATACTACTCAATCCTTGCATATCCCCTATCTCTATATCGTCCCTGCAATGGACATGGATACTACCTATCTCATATGGTAGATCCTTACCCCCATGGCCCTACCACATAGGTAGCCAATTCCTAGGGTTATGGATTTGAATGGACCTACCCAAAGGTAGCCCAATCCCTGGCCCATGATGACTTGATGGTCCTACCCCATTGGTAGCCATTTACTAAGTCATTTAATGACCTGATGGACCTACCTCATTGGTAGACATTTACTAGGTCAATCTATAAAGCTACAGAGGGGACTAGGATCTGAGCTAGTAGGCACTTATCTTAGGTGATATTCATATCCACATTATGATTTGCAAGAACTAAATGCAACCAACAGTTTAATTCAAGTCATAGATAAAACCTCAAAAATCCTCGAGAAACTAGTTCGGGATATTCATAGGCGTAACCACATACCTGTGAAGTTGATGTGAGGCAGAAATAATCCAATCAACCAATAGGCAAGCAAGCATTCAATAAGATCCTGAAACAATTATACAATTTCCTTTTATTACTCATGTCATTAAGATCTATTAAATCTAGCTCGCTTCCTAGGGTTTCTAGTTCACTTTTAGGGTTTCCCTTCATCTTTTACTATTTTAAACCCTAATTTAACACAATTGATCACAAACCCTAATTATCTCAACATATAATCTTTAGTTTCAGATTTAAGGCATAATTAACCATTAAATAAGTCCATTAAGCCTCTTTTAACAATTTTCATCCTTTTAATATATAACAAGATCATTATGCTCATTTATCATCAATTCATAGTTCATTATGATTGAATTCATATGAAAACTCTATTTTTCATGAATTCTATCTTAATTCATTTAAAAACCCTAATTTCTATATTAAGGTTATTTATCCACAAATTAGGATCTTTAAAGCTTGAAATATCTTATAACCATGAAAACTTAGTTCAATTCATGAAATCGAATAATTAAAGCCATTAGTAGTCCTAATTACCAACATTAGGGTTTCAAGGCCCATTAAAGCCTATTTATGCACATAAACTCTAAATTAACTAATTATATGCAAAGTTCATCCTTTTTGTTCCTAATGTTCCTTTTTATCATTAACAAGCTAGCATCAAATTTAACCATCAATTAAACCCTACTAATCACATTAAGTATATCCATATAGGGTTTCTTAAACTTTAATTCAATAAAGTTGATAACTTCTATTACTTTTCAAATTGAAAGAGGAATTGGCTTCTAACTATATTTTTAATGGATTCCTCTCGTTTTTCTGAGCAAAATTTATATATAAACTTTTGTCATCCGATCTACGAATAAGGAGATATGCTTTTTGCAAAAGTTCACTTACTTGAGCCAATCAAAGGCTGACATGTCACCCCCCTTTCATGCAACGTAACCCGCCTTGTTTGGAAATATGACGAAAAGATGCGACTTCCCTTTACTTAAAGGGTCAACACTTCATACCTCGGAGGGTATTTCCATCCAATGACAGAGGGGTCATCCCTTACCTTCAGCCAACCGCGCGGCGCTGACCCTAGCCGCCCTAGGTGCGGCTCTACCCTCTCTCTGGGCTATGAACCTCGCTAGAAACTCCTCCATTAGTTCCGCCACTCTTGGGTGCACCCAGGGTGCCCCCTACTTCTTGGCCAAGGAGGTCTATCCTCCGCTCGTGGGCCAGTCTTTTATGGCCACTGCTGCAGTCCGACGGCCGTCGTTAAGCAGGTTCCAAGGCACGACCTTGATGGATGGGCTCCCCTGTGACGTCGTGGGAGAACCTTGCTTCCACCAGGACCTCGACGCCGCTGCTCGGTGCCCTCGGGATAGACCATTACCCTCAACTAGGGTTTATACGCAAAGAACTACGAAGAAGAGGAAGGAGGAAGGGGGTGCACGTGGGATCCTTCAGGGACTCGAAATGGAGGGTCTACCCTTTATATAGGGGGGTATCCATGCCCCAGATCGCTTGTCCATAAAGAAAACAAGGCTTCCCCAACTTGGAAACCTATTCCTTCATGAAGAAGAAATTCTCTCTCTCTTTATTCTTTTCTAATGTCCTTTATTATTTGGATGTTTTAGGAATTCGAAATTCCTTTTACTTACTCTCTTTATTCTTGCTTTTTAATCAATAGGAATGAAATCCTATTTCCCTTTAATGGAAATTACTTTCTTTTTAGTAATACCACATAATACATTAATTGTATACTCACATTATCTCCTTATTTTGCAATTTTGGTATTTTATCTTTCTTTCCTCTTCATTGGGACTCCTTGGATCCCAAGAAACTCTATTATTTTGAAATCATTTTATTGGATACTCATTATCCTTCTAAATGCATCTATATGCATTATTTCCCATTATCATGTGTATTTCTTATTAAAATAGCTCTTTTTGAGGATTTCTCTTTATTTCTCTTTTATTTTCCTCAGTAGTATTCCTTTTACCATTAGGAACCCTTGGAATACGAAATTCCACTAAGGATAACTCAATTATACCTCTTTTCACTTGTTTTCCACCTTTTACCATTGTTTTCAATTTCTTTCTTAATAAAGAAATACTTAATTAATCTTTTCTTTTCTTATTGCTTTTCTTTGCAACTTTGGACTCCTTGGAACCCAAGGAACCCATGTCGCACGAAATCCACCTTTGGATTAAGTTCTTTTGCCTTATAGAGGTTTCCACGCCTTTCTTTTCTCAAAAACTCAATTATTCATTTATTAATTGGATTTCCTTGTTATTGGGCCCAATAACCAATAAAGCCCACATCACAATCATCAAGGCTATTGTAAAAGAAATCCATTTATTCAAAAAAAATTATATCTTTATTTTTTCAAATATCTTTAATATGAGAAATTACATTTTTCACCAAATAAACCCAAAAAATTGGGGTTGTAACATCTGATGTGATTGAGAATGTCTGTGGTTGTGTCTTAGTGATTATATATGTGACAAGATTGGAGGACAACTATGGTTGTACCTCAGATGGTAGGGTATGCGTACCCACCTCCTTTCACTAGTGTCGTGACCTATACCAAGGACGGACTAGGCTGTTAGCAGCTTGACCTTATGTGTCACTGTGGAAGACCCGTACTGACCGGGGGCGGAGAAGATCTTAGCAGTACGACTCTTCCTAGATCTTATATGGCACTGATTTCGACTTAGCAGTGGTCAGTTGGATTTTGAGTGGTATCCTCAATTTCCTCAGGGCATAATAAAAGATGTAATACAGCCGTATAGCATATTTGTTTAGGGTTATACATGACACTTCACATTGGATGATAACCCTTATTTGTTATCTTTACATAAAGATGATGCTTAGTTCAATTAAGAGATAGTAATTATACTTATGTTGTGGATATGCATAAGATTGTAAATGTGTACATACAGTAGTCATGCTTATGTTGATATCTATACTGCTACTGCTGATTATAATTAGGATGCTAGCTATATCATGTTGTTAGTTATGTTTAGCATGCTATCCATGCCTCTATAATTAGAAATGCATATACTGCTAATCATGCTTATGCAAATACTCGTGCTTATGTCGATAGCTCTACTTATGATATTGATATGTTCAAATTGTTAGACATGCTAATGTCGTTAGATATACTTATGATGCTAGACTTATTCATGTTAATAGAGATAATATGCTACTAGACTTGGTTATGCTAGTTATGCATATGCTATTGAAACTCTTATATGGTAAATAAGGAAAATGATGACAGTCAACTTGATGATGATAATTGTTATCAGCACCTTTATGTATTTTGTTAATCATCAGTGTTGTTGATCCTATTTGTTATATATGATTAAACTTCTTAAACTATCTCCTTACCTAAAATTTTGTAATCAATAAGCATTGTTGGAGGTTATATCTCTTGCTGGGACATGGGTCTCACCCTTGTGGTTCACCACATTTTTGTTAGGTAATCGGAAGTGACAAAAACAAACATGTGGCAGCAAAGAGGAGCTATAGTAATGAATCTTTGATAAAGTTGATTAGATGTCAAGTGTGTCCTTGAGTCATCCTTGTACTCTCAGGTCCGGTCAGGAAAAGTTTTTATATGTTGTTTCAAATGAATCTGGATTTTGTTAGAATGTTAATGCTTGTTTGTGTGATATATACGAATATTGTTCTCTTGTGTATATATGTTGTGGCTAAGGCGATAGATCAATTTGTATCAAATTCTTGGCATAGTATGGATATAAGAAAGATTTTGGGATCGTATGCAAATGTTTATGACCAGGTGCTGACACTAAAACCGGTTTTAATTTACCCATATTTTTGGGTATGTGATTAATTAGTGATTGATTGTGTTTTATGTTTTGAGTAATCTCATTTAGTGTAACAGGTTCTTACACTATTGTTGTTTCCTTCTGATTTTCTTCTTCTTAACCAAGTGTGTGGTGTTTAAATTGAGATTCTTGTTGAGGTGTGGTTTCAATTTATACGTCACACATTAGATTAAGTTTTAGAAAATCCATGGACATACACAAGCTCTTTGTGATAAACCTCGAGTTGGTCATATATACAAAAGAGGTTGGTGGGGTAATATGGGGCTATAAGGAGGGAACCAAACCTGCTAGATTAGTATTCTAGGAGAGTCCTATTGGTTTTAGTTTTGCTATTTATAGGATCAAATGCCTTGACATGTAGAAATAACAAGTGGAAATGAAACTAGAAGAAAAAAGAGGTTGGGTATTTTAGGGAAAAAAATCATTAAACCTAAAGGAAATCTAGGGTCATTAGGTTCAGGATGAAGCAAAATAGAAACTATAGTAGAAATCTTGATACTAAAGGAAAATATTAGGTAGAGAGATATGTGGGAAATCAAAGTAACATATAAGGTAGCAGAACCAAAATATTTAATGTGTGATTCTCTAATCAGCAGATTGTGTCAACAACAATGTATCTAGGAAGGAAGGCTGCAAGAGTTTTACCTGGTACTGAACTAAGTATAGCAGCAACTCTATTGGATCTAGGGCTCTGGGGATGAATAGAGCTTCAAAAATTCTCACAAGATAGATTAGACCTTCAAATTATATCAATCAAAATCAATAGCTTAAGTGCAATTTGAAGTCCTGACTAACAAGCATAGCAAGGACGATAGAGATTGAAAGAAAGCATTTGACAAGGCCGTTTAGAGTGGTTTCACTCTCCAAACTAGGAGAGAGTGAGTCCACTACCTAGAGAGGTCAACCTCTAGGACTTTGCAAGTGCTTACAACATAAGACCACCAAAGGGCTTACCCATCCAAACACAATGAGTCTTCCACCTTACCAAGCACTTACACACTTTGCAAGAGTCTTTTGCCTTCTTCCAAGGATTTACCTACTCTTGCATAAGTCTTCACCCTTCAAGGGATTTGCCTACTCTTCTTGTATCTTCATCATTTTCCTTCTCCTTCACTTGGAGAAGATCTTCACTTCTTCTTCAACCTTGAAGAAGAACAACAATAGCTCCACCTCCACTCAGAGTAGCTTGCTTCACCTTTACTTCATGGAGGAAAGGGGTAGGGAAGATGGAATGGAACGAGAGCTTTACAAGCACAAGGAATTAACTCTTTTACAACTGGCCTATCACACTCATAATCATGAAATGAAGTGTTAACTAGAGAGAGAAAGGGGCTCAAGGAGTTGCAACACACTCAACTATAGCAAGGACTTAGAATAGCATGAATGAGAAAACTTGGAATGAACTCCAAGGGGTCCTATTTATAGCTAGGGGTGTTCCCTTGAGTGTGGGATCATTTAGGGTTGAAATATATCCATTTTCCAACTTGCAACGGATCTATTATTACCCAAAACAACTCACCAACAGTTATAATCACTTTTTTCGCATTTTCCGTATAGTACATTCGGTTGAGTTACAATAAAGGTAACTCGACCGATCCAGTAAATGACAAAGCAAATTTTCAAACTATAAGTAAAGTTTGTTCTGGAAAACTTGATCGATGAGCTAAAACCATTTTTTCTTAGTGAGTCAATCGGTCGAGTTCTATGAGTGTGCAACTCAACCGATGGGTCATCTTTAGAAAGTCCATCACCTGATCGGTCGAGTTTCCAACTCGACTGATAAACAACCTGTGATAAATTTTCTAAATTGACATTTGAGTGATTAAACCTTGGAACTAAGTGTCCCTGATTTTTTCTCATCTTAGTTACAAGTCATATCATCAATACAAGTGATTAAAAAAATTATCTAAGGTCATTTAGAGTGTTTTCCAAAAATGCACACTTGCATTACTTTTGACTTGAACTTGAACAAGCTAGGGTTTGTGTAATTTGATCCTTTTCATGTACCTAAATCCTATAATCAATCTTGAACAAACATATTAGATACATAGGAATGGAATGGTTAAGTCATTATCAAAATATAGGCAATGTATAACTTTCATGTCAACATTCTCCCCCTTTGCCTTGTGAATGTCAAGGGGATTTAAGATTTGAATAATGTGAATTGCTCCCCCTCAAAATATGCTTACTCTAACCTACATAGTTAGTCTATCTACAAAAAGTAACATGACATATATATATATATATATATATATATATATATATATATATATATATATATATATTATATGGTTCTTTAGCAAGTCACATGATAAAGCATATAATTAATAAGAAAAGGATCACATAGGCAATAAGAACAATATGGTTGAGCTTCAAAGCATTGAACTTCTCTCCCTCTTTTGACATTATCAAAAAGGAAGGGGGGTAGAAGAGCACATAAATATGTCTCTCGAAGCACAACCAAGCACACATGCACAACATGCAATCTCAAAGCATACACCAAAAAGAGATGAGAGAAACAAAAATCTAAGTCATAATAAAAATATGGTAAACAAGGAACCAACTCATGAGATATAGAAAATCAAAGAGTAAGTGTACAAAAGATTAAGATTACAACCCAAAAAGCATGTTCTCAGAAAACAACTACAAGCCAAAATGATGAAAGCTAGATGATAAAATAGTACAACTCAGAAAATGTGCCCATATGTTTGTAATACAAAATAACCTAGAAATATATATATGATCAGCATCTAGACTAACAACTAGAGAAACTAAACCTTTAAGATATCTATGTCAACAACAACATCATCATCATCAGCATCAGAAGCATCTAGCTCATAGTCATCATCTTCGTCTAAAGGTGAAGTAGAGAGAACAACATCACATTCATCACCAGAGGCACTAGAAAAGCCATCAAAGCCATCATCAGAAGCATCACCATCATCCTCATCAGCCTCATCATCAGCAACATCCTCCTGATCATCCTGGTCTGGCATCTCCTCATCAATAAGAGAACAAAAACCTCGACTGGGCCAACATGCATTCTTCTCATCCTAAGACATACCAAGAGAATGGATCTCATTGGCCTATGGGAAGGAAGGAGGAGAACTACCGAGACTAGCAAGCAAAGTGGCCAAGGGGCCAGCTGGCAGAGGTAGCACACTAGGGCTAGGTCCACCAACAGCAAAGGGTGTAGTAGTGGAAGATACAGGTGGAGGGGCAGGGTAAAAATGATCATATGCATATGATGCATAGTCACCTCCTGGGTAGGGCTGGTAGGCAGGGTAGGTTGTGTACAGGACATGTTCATGTTGGACATGATGGAACATAGGTCCTGATGCAGGTGCTCCCGAACCTGAAGGTTGTATGCTTGTTGATGCATCTGTAGCCTATAAGGGCTTCATTTGATACATGGAACGAGGCACGGGAGGTCGGGTACGCTGAGGTGGTGGAGATTCTTAGGTAGAGGTAGAGGTATAGGTATATGCACCAGGGGTGGTAGAGGATATGATAGACACATACTTCTAAAGTGTGGTCTCACTTATGCAAACTCCTTTCCGGTCTAGTTTGTAGTGAAGGTCGTGGAAAAGAGATTTGCCAATGGCAAGCTAGAACAGACCACAGATCAGGGCTTGGTAGGGTGGGTGGGTGACACAGGTGTTCTTTCTTGACTCAAAGTAGGTCATATGATGGAGAACATATCTCAACCACTTGACTCTGATGTTCTTTAAGAGAATACATGATCATTGTAGTGTTTTTTACAATCTATGTCTGATTCCTCATTGGGTGAATATTGCAGTTAATGACTAGGGAAAGGATTCATCTCTTGAGGTCTAAGGCAGAGGAGGGAAAGATTTACTTCTTACTATAAGGGAATTGAGGCTTCTTTAAGAACTTATGAATATCAGGGAGAGTAAGATCATATTGCTTGTAGACGGCCTCAGGCTCAACTAGGTCAAAATACTCTAGATAGTCCTTATGCCAGGTGTCATTCACTTCAGTATTTGAAAAGAAGATGTTCTGGGTATCCTCAGAGACTTGGAATTTCTTCCTGGCTATCATATATGTGAGGACTACATGAGTATTAGGCGGGGGTACGAGGGTGTCATAATTCCAACGCAAATTTGTGTAGAATTCATGAATGACGTTGGTGCTTGTGATGGAATTGTTATAGCACGTGCATTCATCAACTAAGGTAGAGAGATGGTGATCATAAAGCATTTCTTCTACTTGATCTATGACATCTTGTCTTCGTGGTCTAGGCTCAAATAAGGCATGAAAAGGAAAAAAAGTTCCTAGGAAGGAGCTCCTTCTACCTATTTAGAGCCTCATTTGAGACAAAGAAGGTGTCATCAAATGGAATCCAGTGAGAGTTGGATGAAGATGAAGGTGCATTAGTAGGGGTGGCCCTCTTCCTCCTATTGCATGCCATGGAGATGACAATGAGATGAAGGAGAGAGTAGAAGCTAAGGAATCACCACCAAAAATCATCCACAGACCTAGGTTATCAAGGGTGAAGGTCAAGGGAGTTCGAGCTAGGGAGAGGAAGGTTGGGGCTAGGGTTGAGAGCTAAGGGGAGCAAGAGGTTGGATCGGTCAACTTTTCTCTAGTTGAGAGAGAGAATAGTCGGCCGAACCTATCTTAAGCATGCTCCAGCTCAGCCATCGATCGAGTTTTGTGACTCAGAAACTTGACCGATAGCGCCTCTGATCGGTCGAGTTGGCTACTCGATCGATGGTCAACCTGACCTACATTTACAAATCCTAATTTCTAGCCATTAGAGTGCTAATTAATTTTTTTTTCAAGTCCATTATGTATTTTGAACATACTTAGGCACATATCACTCATCATTGGGTACTATTTTGTGATAAAATAAGTGTTTGCTAAAAATATCCAAAAATAAGAGAAAAACAAGGCAATATGAACATGAAAAACTAAATTTTAGCATATTAGCAAGCAATGTTGATCAAAACATAGGTAAAACATATACGATAGATGACTACTAGCTAGAAGGCATATCAAATTCATTCAAAGTAGTTATGAGCAGTTTGATCTAATAAAGTTAAATTTCTCTCTAGCTAGACGTTCAGAGAAAATGTACTTCAACTAATTTTTCGTGTCTACATGCGTGATATAGATTTCCTTCTTGGCAATGTGATCATGGAGAAAATGATGGAGAACCTCGATATGTTTATCTCTACTTTGCAATATAGGATTATATGACAAGTTAATTATACTATTATTATCACTATAGATAGGAGAAGCATCAAAATGAATGTTAAAGTCTTGGAGCATTTGCTTCAACCATAGGACCTAGGCACAACAACTCCCAGCTGTAATGTATTCAGCCTCGGTGGTTGATAATGACATTGTGCTCTATTTCTTGGAGAACCAAGACACCAAGCATGGTCCTAGGAGAAAGAAAGTGCCACTTGTGCACTTTCCATCAATCAATCACCCTACATAATCTACATCACTATAAGCAGTAAGAGCAGAGTCCCTTGACTTGGGATACTATAAGATGTGACTTCTTCAGGTTTGATTGAAAGCAAGTACACAATCCAACACTAAACATAATATCAGGTTTAGAAGTAGTTAAGTAAACTAGACTTCCGATCATACCTCTATAGAGATTCTCATCTACCTTCTAACCTTCTTCATCTTTGTCAAGTTTGGTGGTGTTTGACATGGGTGTGTCCATCATCTTGGTGTTCTCCATCCCAAAGCGCTTGAGTATTTCACTTGTGTACTTGCCTTGGTTGATGAAGTTCCCATATTTTGTTTGCTTGATTTGAAAGTTGAGGAAGAATGTGAGCTCACCCAACATACTCATCTCAAATTCACCATGCATAAGATCAGTAAATTCTTTGCAACGATCAAGGTTAGTTCTGCCAAAAATGATATCATCAACATATATTTGTATGATAATAAAATTGTTAGAAGTGTGCTTTAGAAATAAGGTAGAATCCACTTTTACCATGATATGCCGATGATCTAATAAAAAGTTTTGTGATTTCTCATACCAAGATCTAGGTGCTTGTTTGAGTCCATAGAGAGCTTTTTGCAACAAATAAACATGGTTAGGTATACTATCATGTTCAAACCTCAGGGAATGTGCAACATACACTTCCTCCTCAATTGTACCATTCAAAAACACACATTTAACATCCATTTGATAAAGAATAAAGTTTTTATAACTAGAAAAGACAAGTAACATACGAATGGACTCAAGTCTAGCTACAGGTGCATATGTTTCATCAAAATCTATACCTTTCTGTTGATTGTAGCCTTGAGGCACTAATCGTATTTTGTTCCTTACCACTTTGCCGCTTTCATCAAGCTTGCTGCAGTAGACCCATTTGGTGTCAATGATCTTTCTATCACTTGATCTTGGCACTAGGGTCCATACTTTGTTCTTTTCAAATTGCTCCAACTCTTCTTGCATAGCTAGGATCATCTCATCATCCCCAAGAGCTTCCTTGATGTTCTTTCGCTCGAGTTATGAGATGAAGGCGTTGTTGGATTGTTCTTTGTTGAATACAGCCTGCGTCTTCACTCTTTCAAAAGGACCACCTAGAATCAGCTCTTTTGGATGGTTCTTTGCAAACCATGGGGGATGGATCCTTCTTCTCTTCATCTTTCTCTTCTTCTTGAGTGACCACCTCTTTTCCCTTTTGGGTGATGTTGAGGCCTTTTAGAATAGGAATTACTTCACCTACAAAATCATCATTTGGAACAATATCTTTGGGAATAGACGGGTTAGTCTAAAAAAACTTAACATTTATGGATTCTTCTATTGTAGCAAGATCAACATTGAATACTCTATAAGCCTTGCTAGTAGTTCTATAGCCAAGAAAGAAAGCCTTGTAAGATTTTAGATCAAACTTGTTGAGAGAATCTTTTGTATTCAAAACAAAACAAGGACTTCTGAAAACATGGAAATACTTGATAGAAGGCTTCCTACAATGCCATAGCTCATAGGGGGTTTTCTTCAAAGAAGGATGTGTAAAAACCCATTTTTGCACAAAACTTGAGGTACTGACAGCTTCAAGACAAAACTTCTTTGGAGTATCATACTCCAGAAGCATTGTCCTAGACATCTCCTGTAGTGACTTATTCTTCCTCTCTATAACCCCATTTTGTTGAGGTGTTCAAGGTGAAGAGAAGTTATCTGCATAGCCATATTCTTTACAAAAATGTTCAAAAAGATCATTTTCAAATTCTCCCCCATGATCACTACAGATGGAAACTATGCGGCAAGAAGCTTCATTCTCAACTTATTTACAAAAGATCGAGAAAACATCTAGTGTATCACTCTTGGAAACGATAAAGAAGGCCCAAGTAAATCTAGAGAAATCATCGACAATAATAAGGCAATACTTGGAATCACGAAGTGATTGAGTTCTCATTGGTCTAAATAGATCAATGTGAAGAAGTTCAAGAGATCTCGTGGTGCTAAGGACTTCTTTGGATTTGAAGTAGGACTTGGTTTGCTTTCCTTGGGTACAAGGTTGGCATTCCTCATCCTTTTCAAAATCCAATTTGGGAAGTCCCTTGACCAAGTCCTTTTTGCTCAACTTCTTCAATTGATGCATGTTTACATGACCAAGATGACAATGCCAAAGAGAAATATCATTCGAGTTGACTACTAAGCATCTACCAACAATAGGCTTAATAGAGTCAAGAACAATAACATAAAGATTAACACTTATAGTTCCCTTATATATAACTTGGTAGGTGAGAGAATCTAGAATTAAGCATTCAAAGGAAGTAAATAATGCAAGGTAACCATTGTCACATAATTGACTAACACTAATTAAATTATGATGTAGGCCATCTAGAAAAAGAACATTCTTGAAACACAAGGATTCACCTACATCACCCTCACCTTTGACTTTACCTTTCTTGTTGTCCCCAAAGGAATCCTAACTACATTTTTTTGTGAAGTTTTTGAAATGGCTTATATCACCTTCCATATGCTTAGTGCAGTCACTATCAAAAATCCATCATCCTTTTTCCTGCACAAAAGGAGAGTGTCGGTTCCTAACTCAAACTTTGGGATCTGGTGTTAGCTTGGGGATCCATTTCATCTTTGGGTTGGTCCCCTTAAGCTTGTAAGGACAATAAGTAGAGTAATGATCATCACACTTGCAATAAGAACAAACCATTAGATTCTTAGCCTCAGAAGACTCTCCTTCAAAGAAAGAGGTCTCGTTGATCTTTTTCTTACGTTTGGGTTTACTCTTGCCCTTTGGTGCCCCCCTACAAATCCCAAACCACTAGTACCACTTTGTTTGGTAGAATGGTCAAGGATTTCATTTTGGGAGTTTTTCCCTTTGAGGAATTTCTATAGAGAGGCCCTTAGTCTATGATTATCATCATTAAGAGATATGATAGTAGAAGACAAACTAGCAATATCATCTCTAGCATGAACAAGGTTGGCCTCAAGACAGAGGGATTTAGTCAAGTAAGAATCTTTCTCAAGAAAAATAGAAGCAACATCATTACTAGGAAAGATAGGTCTAGAAGATAAATCATTAACTTGACCAAGAAACCTAGCATTTTCATATTTTTAGCACTTGAATTTCCTTAAGTTAAACATTTCTTTCATCCTTACGAGTCATATTTTTTCGATAATTTTTTTTTCTTAGAACTCAGATTTCTAGGACGTTCTTCTCTGGTAGTTTGACCGTGAAGCTTAAATTCAACCTTTTCAGTTTTAAGAGTTTCAATCTCCTTTAGGCATTTTTGGTTATCTTCCATAAGAGTTTCAATGTTCTTAAGATAGATACCATTCTCAACTTCAACTCCATTGTATTGGATCTCAAGATCAAGATATTGACCTTGCAAGTTATCAACACTCTCAAGATGAGTTTTCTCATTAAGCTCAAGAACTTCAAGTTTAGCATACAAATCATCTATAATTTTTCCTAACCATTTTATTTTAGATTTACATTTAGTAAAAGATGAATGGGTAGAAACAAGCATGTCAATAATAGCTTCCTTAGATAATTCATGCAAGCTTACCTCACTTACCTCACCAATTTCTTCACTAGTAGAGGCCATGAGTGCAAGGTGTCACTCTCGATCTTCTTCGGAGCTTGAGATACTTGAGGATGAAGCTTCGCAAGTCGAATGATCTACATTCTTGTGTCTTTTCTCCTTCTTGTCCTTCCTCTTGAACTTGCCCTCATTCATATACTCCTCTTCTTTTTTTGAGCTGCCCTTGTGGTGTGAGTTTCATGACTTGGTACATTCACTCTTATAGTTCCCCTTTTGTACACACGTGTAGCATCTAGAGTAGAGGGGAGGCTTGCTTCCCCTTGAAGTGTTTGCCCTTGATGTATTTGGCTTCATGCTCACTTGGGCCATCATCTTCACTAGAGGAGGAAGGAGAAGTCTGACAAGCAAGTTGTTGTTGAAGGATGACCGCCTCCACTTGTTCTTTGAAAGCACTATATTTGATCTTCTTGGCTTCCTTCTCTTCTTGCTTGGCTTCTTCTTCTTTCTTGTCAAGCCTTGGATCATGGGCTTGGAGGTTGCCAATGAGTTCTTTGATTGGGATGTCACCAAGGCTTCTCACTTCTTCAATGGAGGTGACATTTGACTCCCATCTCTTTGGTAGAGTCCTCAAGATCTTGGAGTTGATTGCACCTCTATCTAAGGTGTTTCCCAATGCAGCCAGCCCATTGATGATGGCATTGAGTCTTGAGTACATCTCTGCAATCCCTTCTTTCTTTCCCATCTTGAAGTTCTCTAGAAGGTTATTCAACATGTAGATCTTAGCTTCCATGACTTGGTTTGTGCATTCATAGGTGATGCACAATTTGTCCCAAATCTCAAAGGTGGTGTCCCAAGATGAGATCTGGTTGAACTTTGTTGGGGTAAGGACTGCATATAGGATGCTTATGGCTTTGGCATTGAGTTGGCTTTATTTGAGTGCAGCTTCACTCCATGTTGCAACAGCTCCGGTTGGCTCCTTGTATGATGTGAACAACACCTTCCACATGTCAAAGGTCATGCCTTGAATGTAGAATTGCATGTGCCTCTTCGAATAGAGGAAGTTGGTGCCATCAAAGACCGAAGGATGCATGGAGAAGCCTCCCTCTAGGTTGAGAGAACCAAGTTATTCCCAATCTTATCGTCTCATGGGATATTGTTGGATAAGAGACTTGGCTCTGATACCACTTTTTGGATATAGGGCTCTAAAGGGGGTGAATAGAGCATCAAAAATTCTAACAAGATATATTAGACCTTCAAATTATATTAATTAAAATCAATAGATTAAGTGCAATTTCAAGTCCTAACTAACAAGCATAGCTAGGATGAGAGAGATTGAAAGCAAGCACTTGAAAAGATCATTTAGAGTGGTTCCACTCTCCAAAATAGGAGAGAGTCAATCCACTACCTAGAGAGGTCAACCTCTAGGACTTTGTAAGTGTTTTCCTCTATATATTTACCAATAAGAGTTACAACACAAGATCACCAAAGGACTTACCCATCCAAACACAAAGAGTCTTCCACCTTACCAAGGACATACCCACTTAGAAAGAGTCTTCCGCCTTCTTCCAAAGACTTGCCTACTCTGAAAAAGTGTTCAACCTTCAAGGGATTTGCCTACTCTTCTTGAATCTTTAGCCTTTACCTTCAACTTCACTTGGAGAAGATCTTCACCTCTTCTTCAACCTTGAAGAAGAATAGCAATAGCTCAACCTTCACTCAGAGTAGCATGCTTCACCTTTGCTTCATGGAGAAAAGGGGTAAGGAAGATGGAATGGAATGAGAGATTTACAAGTACAAGGAAGTAGATCTCTTACAACTGGAATATCTCACTCATAATCACAAAATAAAGTGTAAACTAGAGAGAGAAAGGAACTCAAGGAGTTGCAACACACTCAACTATACCAAGGTCTTAGAATAGCATGAATAAGAAAACTTGGAATGAACTCCAAGGGGTCCTATTTATAGCTGGGGGAGTTCCCTTGAATGTGGGATCATTTAGGGTTAAAATATAGCCATTTTCCAAGTTTCAACAGATCTATTCTCGCCCAAAAAAACTCACCAATGGTTATAATCACTTTTTCAGCATTTTCCATATAGCACATTAGGTTGAGTTTCAATAAAGGTAAATGACAAAGCCAATTTTCAAACTATCAGTCGAATTTGTTATGGGAAACTCGATCGATGAGCTAATATCAGTTTTGCTCAGTGAGTCGGTCGGATGAGTTCTATGAGTGTGCGAATTGACTGATGAGTCATCTTCAAAAAATCCATTACTAGATCGGTCGAGTTTCCAACTCAACTAATCAACAACCTGTGACAAATTTTCAAAATTGACATTTGAGTGATTAAACCTTGGAATTAAGTGTCCCTATTTTTTTCTCATCTTAGTTACAAGTCATGTCATCAATACAAGTGATTACAAAAATTATGTAAGGTCATTTGGAGTGTTTTCCAAAAATGCACACTTGCATTACTTTTGACTTAAACTTGAACAAGCTAGGGCTTGTGTAATTTGATCCTTTTCATGTACCTAAAGCCTAAAATCAATCTTGAATAAATATATTAGATACATAGGAATGGAATGGTTAAGTCATTATCAAAATATGGGTAATAAATAACTCTCAAGTCAACAAGCTCTTGCTGTAGTGTACTCTTTCTCAAGCCACACCTAGACTAATTTCGTTGGTGGCCTCTAGGTTGATCACCACAGATGAAAGTTGATTGTGTCCTCCTATCGAGTGGCAAAGGCCTCCTCATCTTTAGAGTAGTCCATGTGGACCATCGGGAACTCCATTATGCGCTACTAGAGCCAACGAGAAGTAGTTGTCCCTTAGAACGTCAATCTTCTAGGATTGATTCATTCTCTCAATTGTCTCTCCCTTTCTATCCCTCCCTTTTATGGGTAGGACTTTTTTTAGTCCTCTTGGTTACTAAAACTAGAGAGGACAACAATTTTTAGACCTTATTGTTGTGTGTATGAAGACCCCCATACCCATCTATTTATAGGAGATTTGGGGTTAGGATTTCCAGTCCATCTAGGAGTCTAAGAGACAACTTTTCATGAATTTTTGGGAACCTATGAATGATGAACCAATCAGTTCACTATCGAACCATTCAATTCACAGGTGAACATGTCAGTTGAACCCTAGAATTAGTCAGTTCAACATGCTTCCTATATGCAAATATATTAGCTTTTAATATTTGATTAATGCAAAATCATGACATCAACATCAATCCTTGATCCAATTAAATTGATCATTGAACCAGATGATCCGGATGATGAACCAATCATTTCACTTCATGAAACGGTTGTTTCATACATGAAATGGTCGTTTTACTTGTGAAATGGTCATTTCACTTGTGAAATGGTCGTTTCATATCATCTTGCTCGAGTAATATTCAGTCAATGTTGTCTGAATTGACTTGACACTTGTATCGATTGGTTCAACACTTGAGTTGGTCAATTCACAGTCCAGTCAGTCAATTTTCAACCTCAGTTGTTTAAATTCAATACCTAAATAATTTAGTAATCAAGTTAAACATCATTCATGAATAAACTCTTATTCCAAGTGCATCCTAAGTGTTGACCCTATAGGTCCCAAATTACATCGACAGTGACTGTCCATAACCAATTTATGACATCACACAAAATAAGGGTATCTAGAAACACACCATTGCTACTAAAGTGATTTTCAAAGTTGGAGAAAACCTTCAACCTAAAATCTATTATTAGTGTTACCATGATTGTATAGTTCCTTTGTGTCTGATATCCAGATTGAACTTGAGGCATGGAATCGTCATCCTCTCAAAGTTAAATCCATGTCCCTTGAACTAGAGTAGACTATCTAAGATGCATGTGAACTCACATATCACATATTGAGTCACATGAGTATGGCCATACATTTCTCAGTCTCACTTATTAAGTGACCTGGATATCAAACTCATGTAGGAGTGACAAATCCCATATACATCACTCACGTTCAATCCCCATGTGTCATAGAGTACCTGAGCATCACCTTTATAGCAACCCTTATTCAAGATCACATTGGAAGATGCCAAAGTGCAAAGAATGACATGTGATGAGTGTTGTGACTTTAGCTTTAAGAACCACAATCACCGCTATCACTACGAGAGTTGGTTCGAACTACCATTCCTTGGTCTCTATGTATCACTCTCATGGTGGGCATGTCTGATACAATGTTCTCTAACATGTACATGTGTGCTTGACTTGATGTCCCATATCATGACTAATGAGACTTTATCATTAGTCAACACACACTCTAGCCTAATGTATTACTTTCATCTATTTTTCTTCCACATTAATATCCAACTAGGGATATGTCTAGAATGTATATACTCTTATCATACATATGATCTCATTGTTCAGGTCCTTAAACTACATCATCAAGTAAAATCATTCTTTAGACATCTATTATATATGCGTCATTGTCTCATGATTGAGACAAACATAATATACCAAATGAACTTCTATCATTACCAAGTCAGGTATCAAATGCTCCATTACAATCATTATATGATTGGCTCTATGGGAATACATACTAATAGACTCCAACTTGAACTTAGCTCCAATCACCAGGAATCTTATTCCAAGTGATTTTCAACATGTCCATCATGTTTCTGATGTGTGGGTGCTTTTATAGTGGGTTAGTAACGTTTTCTTCTAGTCGATATTTTCAAAGTTTCACATCTCTTCATTGTACGTCTTTTCTTATGAGATGGAAGTGTTGTAGTATGCTATCTCAGATTCCTTTGCCTAACCAGTAGATCCATTGTTGTCACAATATTTATGCTATGCCATTTATGGTTGGAACCTCCCACAATTTCATCTATATGAACTTCTAGGTCCATACAATATCCTTTGTTGTGTTCATAACACCTAAGATACTCAGCTTCTATTGTACAATTAGCAACTGTCTCTTGCTCAGAAATTTTCTGGCTTACATTTCTATTTTAAGGTCAAACACAAATGTAGATTGTGATGATTAATTTTATCTATCATTTTAGAATCTTATATAGGTGTTAGACTTTACACCCAACTCCTCCTTATCACCATAACTAAGGAACAAATCCTTTTAGTGCTTCTTAAGTAATAAAGGACGTTCTTTATGGCTGTCCAATGACTTTCACTAGGATCTGACAGATGTACTCTTGTCATGTCCAACACATATGACATAATGGGATGATTACATAATATTACGAATGCAAGTTGGCATCTTATTCATATATTCTTGTTCTTCACTAGAACTGGGATACTACGCTCTAGAGAGACCAATTTCCCAAATTTTCTCTCAATGAGTCTTGTATGTTGAACTCTTTCAACATTTTACCAATGTATGTGCTCTTTCTTAGGTCAAGAAGCAATATAGATTTATCCTATGGATCTTGATTGTTATCTTATAGTATGCTTCACCTAAAACCTTCATAGACAAGGTACTTCCCAACCAGGTTTTAACATTTGTAGTATAAGGATGTTATTCCCCATCAGTATGCGCAATATAAATTTTCTCCCACTAAATTCTTGTAATCACATATTCCATATCTATTTTGACTCAAGTCAAACTCTTTGACTCTATTGTCAAATAGAAGATTCCAGCTCTGAGATGCTTGCTTCAGTTCACAAATTGACCTTTGTAGATTACAAACTTTATTTGCAATGTTGGATTTAAAAAACCTTCAGGTTATCTCACGCATACATCCTCTCGATTATTCCTATTAAGTAATGCAGTTTTAACATCCAATTTTCCAACTCTTATAGTCATACTAAGCTGCATTAGCAAGCATGATCCTGATGGATTCAACCATGGAAAGTGGTGAAAAGATTTTATCATGTTCAATAATTTGAACTTGTTTGAAATCTATGCAACCAACATGCTCTTATAGGTTTGTACACTACCATACATGTCAGTCTTTTCTTAAATACTTTGAATGAACCCTATGGGTCTTACCCCTTTAGGTGGATCCACCAAGGTCATACCTTGTTGGTTTATATGGACCCCATCTTGGATCTCATTGGCTCAAGCCATTTCTCAGACTTCAGTGCCTCAATAGCTTCTAGGTAGGTTGTTGGCTCATCATCTATAACCAACACATCACCTTCTTGAGTTGTAATATGTCATAATCTTTCAAACTCAAGGCACATCCTACTAGATTATTAGGTTTACATAGGGAACTTGACATTCCACAACAATTTGTGATTCTATGTGTTCCTACTGTACCTCTTTAGATCTAATGTATTCTTGTTTGTCTTGAACTTTTTGAGTTCTACTTATACTCCCATTGATTCCTTTCGAACTAAGCTCCCCTTTAGGAATATAGTCGTCATGGTCAACAAAAAACTTTGTTGTTGGATTGGAATATAAAAGTAGTTTTTGACAAAATAACATTTATGTGATTTGTGGACAATGCTTTTCAAAAAAAAATTAGACAAGATATCAATACTAATCCTTATAAAAGACATATCAAGATACCTCCCATGCCATATCTCCTATAGTGTCTTTAAAAATCAATTTAGACAGTACACTATTTAGTGTAAAGCATGTTCCAAAAAGGATATTAGAAGATCAACCAGATTTATTGATAATTGCACCATGACTAACATGGTGTGATTCCTTCTTTCTGATACATCATAATGTTTTAGGTGTAGTTCATCATGATGCACTAACATGATTTCCCAGAAGGTCCTCAAACTCTTGGTTTAAAGTATTTCCACATGGATCATATTGAAGTTTTAATACGTATACCAAGTGGGTTATGTACTTCATTCTTAATATTATTGAACTCTTCAAGAGATTTAGACTTGTATTTCATTAAATACAACCTACCATTTCTACTTAGTTCATCAGTAAATATAATGAGGTACTAATAACCACCTCTAGCATTTATTCTAAAAGGTTTGTATACATTAGTCTGTATGAGCCCTCATGGAATAGTCACTCTCTCACTACATCTAGTCAAGATGCTTTTGTCATATTACCCAATAAATAAGACTCACATGTCCCTATCAGTTCAATAACCAAAAGAGTCTAGATAACCATCCATATAGATTCTAGAAATGCATTTGGCATTTGTATGCTCTAGATGACAATAATGTCATTTAGTATATTTGTCTCTATAACTATCAAATATAAACTATGAGACATTAGGGCCACTAATATAAAAGATCTTATCTTTGAAACCAAAACATCAAATATTTTTAAATATTTTTGTCCATATAAGATACATGATGTTTTTCATTAATGGCAGGTACATAATTACAATTCACTAATTCTATTACATGCCCATTACATGAATGACAAATTCCAACTGTATTGGCAGCAACACTTGCTCCACACAATTCTAGGTTACATCTTCTCAGGTCCTAAAGTGGAGATCTCTATCTCTTTTTTCTTTCTGAGTTCCTCCATGTAGAGAGGAAAGTTCGTTTTCCAATGTCCATGTTGGTGACAGTGGTGGCACTTTCCTTCCTTATTCATTTCTCTCTTAGCTTTCATTGCAAAAGACTCTGGCTTATGGCTAGATTTAAAACTCTTCTTATCTTTGCCTTTGTCTTTGGACTTCCCTCTACTGATCATCCTCACATATTTAGGTTTATCCTTCTTCATTTGCACTTTATCTAACCTCAACATGCCAAGTAATGACAACTTCTTGTAAAAATCATTCATGTTATAGTTCATGACAAACTGGTTGTATGATTCTGGTAGTGACTGAAGAATCACATATGTGGCCAACTCTTAACCCAAGGGAAATCTCAGTCTAGCGATGTTCTCCACATACCCAATCAATTTGAGTACATGAGGACCTACTGGATCTCCTTCTGCTATGTTGCACTTGAACAATGCCATAGAGATATCATATATCTATTATCTTGCCTGATCTTGGTACATGTTCTTAAGACGTGTACCCATCTCAATAACATCCATGTTCTCATGTAGTCTCTGCAACTCATAGTTCATTGAGCATATCATCATGCAATTGATATCCACAACATCTACAATGTGCTTCTTGTAAGAATCCTTATCATCCTTTGGTGTAGTGGGAGGGTTCATCTGGCTCTAGTGTCTCTAGGACACAGAGCTTGCACTCTTCAGTGAGAACAATTCTCAACATCTTGAACAATTCTCAAGGGATGATAAAAAATAAAATGTGTTTGTGTTTGTCATTATCTTTTATAAAAGAAATTTTGCAAATTTATTCAAAAACTTTTGATTAATTTGATTTGATAAGTTTGATGATATTAATTAGGTTTTTAATTAATTATCATTGCCACTATTTTGTGCAAATTATTAGCCCTCACTATCAATTCAGAAGATTGCAGCATACAACCTTCTAATGAGCTAAGATCCAAAATAATAAAGTTAATACCAAACCAATGTTGGCGCTCATAACCAATTATTAAGGTAGGCAACATTTTTTAGTTGCATCTCATGCAATTCTTGGATATATGGTATGCACAAATACTTGGCATTGTTCATCTATATGCTTCTAGGCACTTAATACTATTAAGGTCGCCTAATTAAGCCTAACCCATAAGAAATCATGATAGAATATGCACCTTGCTAGGGTAGACCCACATATCTACCATCATACTTCCACAATATAGATGATACACCATGCCAGGGTGTGCACATACTTGGTCGATCAAGCTTTTCATGTGAACTTATGGAAAGCATCTTAAACTTATTATTTATTGAGGGATTTTATATAAGTACATATACATATACAATCACCACATGCTTATGTATCATACACATGCTATAACCACAAATGGAAAACATTCAATTACAACCACAAGAAATGGACACATACATACTATTGTTATTCCTTAGAGCTAAAAGGAATTACTATCACCTATGGTCTACATCACATGTAGCGACCTGTTGTTGATATAGAATCATCCTCGAACCAATCTGGGTTGATCGATTCAACACTTGAATCAATCGGCTTGCATCTTGGTCAGTCGGTTGGTCTCTTGAAATAGTCATCTGGTTCTCCGGTTCAAATGATGTCTAGACTCTTCCAATCGATCGATTGGACCACCAGTCAATCAGTTTGTCTCCTCCTATCACCTGGCCTCCTTAGTCCACCAGTCGATCGATTTGTCTCACGAGCTAGTCAATTCATCAACTGTAGAAAGTCTTCTCATGACGAAACCTAAATTAAAACTATCATATTTCATATTACTTTGTAAAATAGAAAACCTTGAGTTACATTCGAGAAGAAATAATAGGAAGAGCATTAATTTACATTTGAAAAGGAGGATAGAGACTCAGTATGCAAATCGAGTAATAATATGAAATAAACCACACAACCATGCTCACATCCACCTTCAAAACATGTTTATAGTGACGTGTATTGATTTTATATATATATACATATATATATACATATATATAAATATATATACACACACACACACACATATATATATATATATGTATATATATCGAATCATATGTGGTACTTGTCGGATATGCACACTAACCATTCTAATATTTGTATCATATGCAATAAAAAAAATATGACCACATGGATTTAAGTCCCTGATACATCATAAAATGACGTGGCTCTAATACCCATATTGGGAAATTGAGGCAATAGATAAGGTAGAAGAAACAAAAAATTTAATGCCTGATTTCCTAATTAGCAGATCGCAACCACAACAATATATCTAGGAAGAAAGGTTGTAAGAGTTATACTTGGTCCTGAAGCAAGTCCAGCAACAACTCTTGTTGCAGCGTACTTCTTTCTCAAGTTGCTCCTAGACAGTTGTTGGTGGCGGCCTCTTGGTTGATCACCACAAATGGAAGTAGACTGTGTCCTTATTTCAAGTGGCAAAGGCCTCCTTGCCTCTAGAGCAGTCCACATGGACCACCGCAAACTCCACATTGCACTACCAGAGCCAACAGGAAGGAGTTGTCCCTTCGAATGCCAATATACTAGGATTGATTCTCTCTTCCAATTGTCTCTCCCTTGCTATCCCTCCCTTTTATAAGTAGGACTTGCTCAAGCTCTCTTGGTTACCATATCCAGAGAGGACAACAATTGTTATAGCTTATTATTATGTATGGGAAGCCCCCAGTACCCCACTATTTATAGGAGGGCCAAGGTCAGGATTTCACATCCATCTGGGAGTCAAAGACATGGTCTTTCAAAAATTTTCCATATGCTGCAAACGGTGAACCTGTCGGTCAACTATCCAACCGGTCAGTTCAACCCTTGAACTAGTTGGTTCAGCATGTTTCCTATTTACAAATATGTTGACTTTTAGTTTTTGATTAGTTCACAATCATGACATCAACATCAACCATTGATCCAATTGAATTGATCATTGAATTGGATGATCCATATGATGGATTGGTCATTTTACCACATCAAATGGTCATTTCATATCATGAAATGCTCATTTCACTTTTGAAATCGTCATTTCATACATGAAATGTTTTTTCACTTGTTAAATGTCCATTTCATATGATCCATCTCAGGTAATATTTAGCCAATGTTGTTTTAATTATCATGATACTTGTATTGATGGGTTCAACAACTGAATGGATCGGTTCACAGTCCACTCGAACAATTTTCAATCTTGTGTGTTTAAATTTAATACCTAAACACTTTAGTAATCAAGTTAAACATAATTCATGAATAAACTCCTATCCCAAGTGCATGGTGTGATCATATAGGTCCCAAATTATGTTGGCAATGAATGCCCATAACCAATTTATGACATCATAAGCAATGAGAGGTATCTAGAAACACATTATTACTACCCAAGTAATTTGGAAAGTTGGTGAACAACTTCAATATGCAATTCGTGATTAGTGTTACTGTGAGTGTATAATTCCTTTGTCTCTAATATCCGTATTGAACTCAAGGCATGGAATCATCATCCTTTCAACATTCAATCCATGTTCCTTAAACTAGAGCAGACAGTCTAAGATGCGTGTGAGCTCACATATCACACATTGGGTCACATGAGTATGGTCATACATTATTCAGTCTCACTTATCAAGTGACTTGGATATCAAACTTATGTAGGAAGGACAAATCCCATCTACGTCACTCACACTAAATTCCCATGTGTTATAGAGTATGTGAGCATCACCTTTATAGAAACCCTTATTCAAGGTCATGTTAGATGACATCAAAGTACAACGAATGACATGTGATGAGTGTTGTGACTTCAGGTCTAAGAACCACAATCACCACTATCATTATGAGAGTTGATTCTCACTACCATTCCATGGTCTCCATGTATCACTCTCATGGTGGGTTTGTCTGATACACTGTTCTCTAACATGTACTTGTGTGCTTGACTTGATATCAAATATCATGACTAATGAGACTCTATCATCAGTTAGCACACACTCTAGCCTTATGTATAATTTCAATCTATTTTGCTTCCATAATATTATCCGACTACGGAGATAATAAGAATGTATGCACTCTTATCATACATATGATCTCATTATTCAGGTCCTTAACTTGAAGACATATGTCATCGAGTAACATCATTCTTTAGACATATACTATATTTGTGTTGTCAACTCATGATTGAGACAAACATAATAGAAAAAAATATGTTTTTTCATTATCAAGTTAGGTATCTAATGCCCCCACTACAATCATCATATGATTGGCTATATGGGCATACATACTGAAAAAATATGTCTTACTGAGTACTTGGAAAGGAGAGACGTCGATCATTAAATTTGAAAGAAGACCTTATGATCAATATGGGAAAATGAGAAAGTAGGTAAATAAACATTGTTGTTTGATTATTTAACCATGAAGGAAACAAAAGACATTGAACGTGTGATAGAGAAACAAATGCATCAATGGAAAATCAATTAAATAAATCATTGTAAACCTAATTTTGATTAGTCTAATGAATGTTCCCTTCTTTAATTTGTTTGGGCTAGAAAATGAAGTCCAATTAAAATGAAATTTGACACGTAATTGTGGACTCCACATTGAATTTATTCTCTACTATTATATGATTTATTAGGCCATACAACATATTAGGGTTCAACATCAGTATTTACATATATTTGTCATTTTAATTAATAAATTCCTCTAAAAATTGGGAACTAGTTTTTTTCATAATTTTATTTTCATGACACACTTTCCTTAATACATACATCCAATTTTCACCATTACTTTATTCAATTTTCCTCTTCTTAAAGAACATTCATAGTTAATTTAACACCCTGAATCACATGTCTATTACTACATAATTGATACTCCTTCAAGTTCTTTGGAGTCAGATGTTGTATCTCATCCATATTTTTATTATCTAGGCCTAAGAATATTCTAGAATAAATATTTAGTACTAGATCTATTGAATAGTGAATTTTTGGTTTAAAATTCTTATCCTGTGAGGCCATGATGTACATTCATTAGTTTCAAATTCCTAATGATCTTATCTATCTCTCACTATAGTTTGGTTTTAGATATATAAATTTTAGTAAAATGTTGTAAAAAATGGCGTCTACATCCGCTATCTTTGGCGATGAGGTAGGTAACACTGAAGAGCCTCCCATTCGATCTTCACCTAGGCCACCTCAAGCTCCTCCTAGGCATCAAATATGGAGGGAGGGTGGTGTCCCAGTTTCTTCAGAAGCTAAAACTCGGAAGGATCTATTCACACAAAAGGAAACTGATGCAACAATGCTTCAGTGATGTAACCTTGAAGTGGTGGATAGAGCGGTAAAATACTCTAGAGATATTACTGAGAGGAATGTATCTTGTTGGGTTAATACAATTGTAGGCTATGTAGTGCGATTGAGACTACATTGACCAATACTTCATAAACACTTTATCTTATCTAGAAGTCTAAGGGTGATTTTGAGATACTATCTTTTGGTAATGATTATTTTGTCATTAGATTCACAAATACAAAATATATGAGAGTACCTCTTGAGGAGGGTCCCTGGTTCGTCACGGGGAAGCCTATGATTTTGAAGAAATGGCAGTGAGGTGAGCCACTTGAAAAACTGAAACTCTTGGAAGTTCATATATGGGTTCATGTTTGTGATCTACCTTTGCAACTTTGGGATCAAGAAGTGTTCTATATGATTGGTATCTATCATGGTACTCTATTGAGACTGAATCTCATGACTAAGAAGTATAAATCTCTTGATTTGGTGAGGATTCAAGTTATGATGCAGTCATCATCTTCATTTCCTAGTGAAATGACACTTGTTAGTGATGATGGGATCAAATATACTATTAAACTTGAGTATGAATGGATTCATATACTATACAAATCATGTGGAACTTTTGGGCATGGTCAGGGAAACTATTTGAAGTTGGAAGTTAGTAAAAAAGGGAAGGTGGGTTGCAAAAGTCCCTACTGATGTGGAAGTTGTAATTGATATCTTTTATGGTTTCCTTCTTAATGAGAATTTGACTCAGATTCCTAAAAGCTCTACCATCAATCAAGTACTTGTTTCTTCTGACCCAGCTGTGATTTCTTCAGTTGTTGATTCGACCGTTGGTTTAGTAGTTGATAAGTCTACAAGTCCTGAATCACCCAATGTTCTAGGAATACAAAAAATTGTGGTTAGTCCTCAGACACCGATAGTTCTGAATAAGGAAATGTCCTTAGACACCCCAACATATAATGATGTATTGATTAAGCAAGGAAGGAAGAATAAATGTTCTCCTCAAAATATATCTAAAATCCCTCAACAGTTGACAGTTGGCATATCGGTGTCTCCTAATAGTTTTAAAACTCTTGTGTTTGTGGATGGCAGTCAAAGGATGAATGATCCTGTTATTGAGAATGATGTTTTGAGAAAAGTTTCAAGATCTATCACTATTATCTTTTCCAATGGTTAGTACAACTATAGTGTCTTGGAATGTAAGGGGTTTGAATAAATAGGGGAGGCAAAGTGTTGTTTGTGAGCTGATTAGGAAGAGTAGTGAATCTGTTGTTTGCATTCTAGAATCAAAGATTAGGAAAAGGAAGTTCAACAAAGCTATAAATAATGTATGGCCTAGAGCTTCTTGGATTTCTAATCACCTTTCTCATCCACTAGGAAGAGTGATTATTTTCTGGGACCGTGGGATTATTAGCATTAACAAAATTTCTAAAAGTGACCAAATTATTTTGTGTGAAATTATGTGTGAAGGTAAATGAAGTTATCTTGCTTATGTTTATGGACACAATCTTGAACATAAACAGATTGATCTGTGGAAGGACTTATCAAAATTTATTATTAAGCTCCCTTGGATCCTCATGGGTGATTTTAACTTGATCAGACTTTCTTCTGAAAGGTATGGTAAGGTGGAACCTTCTTGTTCTGCTATGACTTAGTTTAATGAAATTATCAATGACAATCTTCTTATTGAGATGGATTTGTTTGTTTCTTGTTATACTTGGAATAACAAGAAGAAAGGCATTAGTCTTTTCATGTCAAAATAGATAGAATTCTTTATAACAAAGCTTTTCTTCATATGTTTTCGAATGTTTGGGGCAATGTTGCTTCTTCTATCCATAGTGACCATAAATTTCTTTTCACTTTCTTGAATGAAGCCACTTATAAGAAGACAACTGCTTCTTGGTTCTTTGATTCCTAGGTGGGTATGCATGGTTTCTATGATGATGTTAATAATGCTTGGGGAGAAGAGGTCACAGGAGATACTAATGTTCGATTGTGTGAAACATTAAGAAAAAAAATAAATGCTTTGTGTATTTGGAACAAGGTTAAAGTAGGAAATATTCATGAGAACCAAAGAATCTTAGAAGATGAAGCTAAAATTTCTCAGGAGGAATGGAACTAAATCGTAATGATGATCTCATTTCCAAAGGTCTTCAAAAAAGGAAGGAATCTATTACAACATATGAGGATGAAGAATATCTTATTCATCCAAAATCAAGAATACAATGGTTAAAACTAGGTGGTAAAAATTCTATGTTTTTTTAATCCTCTCTAAAAACATGAAAAGTAAGAAATACTATCGAAAATCTGAATATCAATGGGGAGATATGTTCGAATGAAAGTTCTATTAAGGACCATGTTGATTTCTGTTCTACTTTGTTCAAAAAGGATGTTAATGTCAGTGATGAATGGAATGAGAAATGGAAGCTACCTAAGGACAATGAGGACCATTTCTTCAACTGTCTTAGGTAAGTTTAATCTAGAGGACATTCTCACCCAAGGAACATGTTCTGCATTTTCTTAGGATTTTTGGTAGCAAGTACATAGCGTTGATGACAAATCAGACAAGTTTGCAATCTACTGTGTAAAAAATTTACTGATAAGGAGATTTCTTTCATTCAAATGGGTATAGATCCCTAGGGAAAGATGGTTTTAACTATTACTTCTTTAAGAAATGTTGAGGTACTATTGGTAATTATGTGAAGAAAGCAGTACATAATTTCTTTGATAGTGGATGCCTTCTTCGTGAGGTTAATCAAACTTATATTTCCCTCATTCTTGAAGTGAGAAATTCTTCTGATATCAAATATTTGATACCCATTGTTTTATGAAATGTGATCTACAAGATCATTTCAAAGCTTATAGATAAAAGATTGCATATTGTTCTTCCTAAAATTATTAGTCCAGTGCAATGTGCGTTCTTGAAAGGTAGATCTATTGTCGATGCTACTTTTCTTATCAATGAAATTATTAATGATACGATGACGATTCATAATCCTAAAATTTGTGCTAAAGTTGACTTGATGATGGCATACGATTTAGTTGACTAGAAGTATCTCAATATCATTATGAATCATATGGATTTCCCCTTCTGTTTCATTCATTGGATCAATACTTTTCTTAATATGATTAAATTTCAGGTTCTTATTAATGGGGTGCTTTGGGATCCTTTTTTCCCTAAAAGGGGCTTTAGGCAAGGATATCATGTTGCCCCATACTTATTTGTTATATATATGGTTGACTTCATTGCTATGATGAATCATGATAGTAACACTAGAGTTGTAAAACCCATTAGAGCACCAAACAGTTTAGCAATTTCCCATATTATGTTTGCAGATGATGTTGTTATTTTCTCTGAAGCTAATGAAGAATATGTTCAAGGGATTAATTATGTTCTCATAGGTTTTTGGTGTGATTTTGTAGTATGAATGTGAGCTATACTAAAATCCATGTCTTTTTTAATAATGATGTGGACAAGCTAAAAGTGGCAAAGAGTTTAAACATGCGATTAGGATTCCTTCCCATGAAATATTTGGGTTTGGCTATTTTCAAAGGAAGACTTACGGAAAGTATTTTCTCTCTTATTGTTGATAATATTAAATCTTGGGTGGAAGGTTGGAAGTCACATCAGTTATCTTAGGCAGGAAGGTGTGAGCTTGTAGTGTCAACATGGATTTCTTTTTATCTGTATTGGGTAGCGTCTTTCCCTATTCCATGCAGTATCACTGAAGAGATTGATAAGTTATGCTGCAATTCCATTTGGGGAGGAGTTGATCTTAAAAGGACTATCCATATGATTAATTGGGACCATATTTGCACTCTGAAGGATGAAGGTGGTAACAGTTTGAGAAGTACCAGGGACATAGTCAGAGCATGCCTTATGAAGAATGTGTGAAATGTAAAAACAAAAAATGATAGTCTCTAGTTCAAATGGGCCAATGAGAGATACCTTAGAGGTGATTCCATTTGGAAGCTGAAAGGAAGTAATTTTGCATCTTGGTTATGGAGGTAGATCATCAATATCTGAGATTGGATTATTGGAAAGGTGCATTTCAAACAAAGAAATAGTAGGAACATCTTATTAGTGGAGAGATCCATGGATTGGAAAAGGTATTTTTTTTGGATAACATTCTATCAACTAAAGATATGTCAAATTTTGGCAAAGGGAAATTTATTCATCTTGGTTGTTTGGTTAACAAAGATGGTAACTAGATTTCCTCTGAGTTTAGACACTGTAGTCGCATTTTGGATGAAATTAAAAGGTTATTCCTTCAAAGCATTTGTGCAAATGAACCTTTATTGGATGGTATAAACCCTAAGGGGTTGACAGACTTTTCAGAATGTTATAAAGTGAATCATGATAAAGTTGAATGGTCCAAATGGGTTTGGAAGTCCAATACTCCTACCCATTGTAAGGTTTTTGCTTGGAAACTGGTTCTGAGTAAGCTTCTTACGCACGATAGATTTATGAGAAGAGTATTTTCTTTCCCTTCCATGTGCATTATGTGTAATACTGATGGTGAGGACCATCATCATCTATTTTGGTTATGTGACTGGGCTAAGAAGATCTGGAGTTGTGCTACTGAAGATAGATATATCGACAAAGCTTGTTCTGATCTGAATGATACGTTGATGTTCAAAGGTAGAAGTTGTTCTTCTACTTTGCTGATCTTCTATGAAATCCAGAGATAAAGGAATGCTAGCATCTTTGATGACAAAGTCAGGGAAATGGAATCTCCTTAGAGGCAGATTAAAGCTGGCATGGATACGTTTTTATGATACTTTTCTCTTGCTCTTGTACAACATTTGCTTGTTTATTTTTTTAGACTCTCATGCACTATAAATACTCATACATTTTGATATATTAAAAAACAGGAATAAGTTTGAGGGACCAAAAAAATAGTCATAATGATCTCAACTTAGATTTATAGTCTAGGGTTATCAATGCCATTACCATTATAGCTAGTTAGGGTGAAGAGGCATAAACTTAAAACTTCAATTATGTTAATTCACTCAATGATTTTCCTTTTTAAATAGCCTCCTTATTTTGTCAACCAATTACTTCACCTAATTCAACAACTTGGCTTATTTCTATCAACATATTTTTTTAATTAAAAATGTATCCCCTGTATTTGTGTTAATTAACCCACTTATGTCCATGATGTTAAAAAATCTAGGCATACTTATCTATCTTATTAAGGGAGTGGCTTGATTTATTTTGCATTTTCTAATGAATTTACCAAGAGTTAATTAGTGCATTCATTATTAAAGTCAAGCGATTCTATGTTGAATTATACTCTTACATATTAAAGGGTATAATACTCCACCCCTTAAAAGGATTGAAGTATAAAC